>CM075213.1:29455915-29518204 GCA_037577465.1 Liposcelis bostrychophila
ATCCTTGCAAAACATTGATTTAAGACCTTTTTTATTTCTCTCGGATATTTCAAGTTCAAAAAAATAGGTAGTTACTAGCTAAACTAATACTTGGGTTTTCAAAAAAAAAAATAATTAAATAAATAAATAAATAAATAAATAAATAAATAAAAGTATTGAAAAATAATTGTAAGGAAAATTTTAAAGCAGCAAAATTTATCAACAGCAGGAGTTTGACGCCTGTGAAAATGGTATGAAAAATATTTTTTTACCATTTTTCCTTAGCTCCATTTTTCGTTTTGAAATATTTCATTCATGACTCATAGTCACAGCAAAGCTACAAAATATTACCTAAGAACGTTATTATTATTATTTTCTTTTCAATATCAGAGAAAGAAAAAAAAACCACTTCATAACGTTTTCAAGATAAATCAACCGAAAATATATAATTTATTAATATGTTATCAAAACTTGTCAAAATTTTACAATGAAAAAAAAAACCGATTAAAACCAGACTGAAACCCCAAGAATATTTATTTTCCATTAATATTTTTCCTACACCTATAAATTTGGTAAATTTTTTTTTTTTTTTTTTTTTTTGCAAAATTTCTAAGGCCAACCTTTTGCTTTCGGAAGCCTATTTTTTCTTTGAAGCGTTAGGTGCTGTTTGGTCTTTTTCGACAATATTTTGATACGGGTATGATTTATAAAGGTAACTAGTAAAGCTAAAAAAATTTTTGGTCGCTTATGCTTAGCTTATGAAAAAAAAAATATTTTAAATGAAATCTTATAAAAATCGATAAAAACTAATTGCTGAAGTATAAAATGAACTAAAAACCAGATAACAAGTCTCAGAATTCATATTTATATCAAAATCTATAGCTCATAAATTTTTTTTGTCATATTTCGGAATTTCGCTTCTGAAAGTTTGATTTTATCTTAGCTCCATAAGCTAAGTATGGGAGGAATAAATTCGTCACACGATAAACATGTCAGCTCACAATTTTTAATTTTGGTCATATCCCAATAGTTTTTAATTTATTTATTAACGTTAATATCAAAGATATAATTTTAATGCCTTTAATTAATATTCTAATTAAGTAATAACACTCCCATAAGCTAAACATGGGATTTATATTTTCGCCAAAAATTTATAATTTGATTTTTTCGCCCACTAAAGTCCAAGTCGATTTATTGTCGATTAATCATTAATGATACCGATAATGTAGCCATATGAATACATCCGCCCGCAAGGGGCCAAATACCATTTATTTCGTTTTGGAACTCCCTATACTTCGAAAATCATATAAATCTTATTTTCGGAGCAAAATATCAAAATTCTATTTTCTACTGGCGAATAAGCACTTTCGGTGAAAACTTCAGATTTCTACATCAATTATGCTTGTACTTTTTCTTAAAAAATGGGTCTACGACAAATTTCCAAAATTCCCGGAAAATTATCATAGAAGCAATATTTTTAAAAAAATACCTCTTGTGCTGTAGCAATTAATTCTGATAGTGCCTAAAGCTCATCCAAAACCTAAATGTTTGGCACATTTAAAATTGCCCAACCAAAATTTCTAGTCAGTTCTCAGAAGAGATTTGCATTTTTTAATATTTTTTTATCAGATAGTTCTTCTGAGAATTGCCTAGAATTACTCAAGAACTGCAACATGTAAATGAATGCAGTCTCGGTTTCCTGGACATTTTTTTTTTTCCTGGCCCGCATACATAAGTAAGGAGTAAACACATGCAAAAAATATCATATGAACTCATTCTAGCAAGGGGCCATTTTTGCAGCCAAACAAATGGCCAAATTTCGTTGGCAAAATCGGCTAAATTCCGTATCTAAAAAATTTTTTTTTGGTTTTATGCTGACTCTTAAAGTTCAGCAATTCATACAGAGAGAAAATTTTTTTTTTTCTACTTCCAAAGAGAAATAATATTAATTGCCCAACAGACAGGATTAAACGGGATATATTCATCCGACTGTTTTAAACAAGATTTAATATATTAATATTTATATTTGGATTACCAGTAACTAGTCAGGGAAGGCGAGAAAAAAAAAATTTAATATTGTGCCAAGTTTTTTCTCTTTTTTTTTAACAGACGCCATAATTTCTGTCGTTTTTTTTTTTGTTTGAAAAAAAAAAAAAATTAATAATCGGTCGAAAACCCCATCAAACGATCTTTTATTTCATTCGAATCCTAAAAGTTATTATTTTATTATTAAAAAAAAAAAAATTATATATGAAAAGTTACGTAACAATTAGGTGAATGCACAAATAGGGATGAGGTCACTGCATTTAATGCACTTCGTGCATACATACACACGCACACCTCGCTTAACTTGCTATATCTCATATACAACTTTCTTCTATAAAATGTTGATACGATGCCAGATAAAACAAAAGCGACAACTAACAAGCAACCAACAACAATAACAAACGGTCTAAAACATTCGGTGTGAAAGCTCGTTGAAAAAAATTTACCATCGGGACAGTCGTTATTTTTCTTTTCTCTCCTGAGAAAAAAAAAAAAAAAAAAAAAAAAAAAAAAAAAAAAAAAAAAGGGCCACACAAGATAACGACCCCGACGAAAAAGCCATATGGCTTTCTTATTTTCAGGGACAATGATAAATATAGACACCGAGTCCATATGACGTCATTCCCGGTCCTAATCATAATATTCTTATCGGGACATACCTCGTACAGAAAATTTTTTTTCTTTTTCAAAGAACTTCATAAAAGCTCAGGACAGTGGCCAAAAATTTTCTATTCTAAAAGGAATCGCACACGCCGCTTAAATAAATTTTTGTGAAAATGGCGCCATTTTTTAAAAAATTTGAAACCAAAATTTTTTTTTTTTCTTTGAATCACCCGTCAAATTTTGTCAATCTGAATTATAATTAATTAAATCCAGTCTGATTAAGAAGCATACATTGGTTATTTATTATGGCAAGATCCACATTTTTTTTCAGCAGTTTTCAACCCACAAAAAAAATTCACCCACGTTTAAAAAAATATGTAACTTTTTTTTTTAATTCACGTCAGTCAAAGTGGCAAAAAAAAAGGGAAAATTATTTAAAGTTTCGAAAAATTTTAATTTTCTAACCTTTGACTTTTGCTGTTCGCAGGTCTAACCATTGCCTTCTTTTCGTCTTTGGGGAGCCGCAAATAATCTTGGTCACCCAAAAGGAAAAGATCCTTGGAAATAATCATCTCCAGGCAAAGTGAGCCTGTCCGAATCTTGAGATTAATCCTCTTTTAGCCTAGCCACCGGCCTGTGACTGATAAACTTCATATATGTAAATACATTAAAACGAAATATCCTCAACATATAGTCATTTTTAACTTTAACATTCGATAAAATTTAAATAAACAATAACATATCTTATAATTCACGGTTAAATCATTAAGTAAAAAAAAAAAAAATTTTCAACAAAAAGAAACTTAAAAAAAAAGGAAAAAAAAAAAAAAAAAAGAAAAAAAAGAAACAAAAGAACTTTTTTTCGGTTTTTTTCGAACGATTAAAAAATCGAATTTTTTTTTTTTCGGGTTTGCGGATGAAAACACCGGTTACGATGAACCGAAAACAAAAGCACGGGAAACGATCTTCCAGCCGGACGAAAGTTTACCGAAAGACTGTATGTAAATTGATTGCGATTTGAGAATTTCAAATTACACTTCTGTTTTAAGCCAATCACAGCGGAGTTGAGTTTTTTACCGACGAGAGCGCTAACGCCATTTTCGACCGATGCTTCGATCAGGAGAAGCTCTTATCAACTAAAAGTCCATTTCCCTCCGACTAGCGGGGACACTCCGAACTACGAGGAGTGCGAGTGATACCGTTGACGCGGATTTAACACTTTCATTCTCTACACGCAATTTTAACATTCGAAAAAAAAAAAAGAAACCTTCATTGATTAATAAAAAGGGATTAGAAATTACCTTCGACCGGAAAATGATTTTTTTTTTTTTTTTTTTTTTGACAAACCAAACATGATGTGACCTGAAAAAGATTGCGAATGCTCTTCATATAAATAATGCAATTACTGATTACGAGTTTTTTTTTTTTTATTATTGCACAGTTATGATTGAAAGGTAACTGTCACATATAAAACCGAAGGAAAGCCCTACCTTTCGGTTTATCAAAATTCATTGCATTGACACAATGATAATGATGATGATTTCGCAATGGCATTTATCTTTTCACTTTCGATGCACTTTTCACTCGGGGGGGATAAAAAAAGGTGCGGAGTAACGAGAGATCTTTTTATTGTTTTATTACAGCAATCCAAAATTATTTATAATCCGAATGACTTCGAATTTCGGTTGCACTAAATCTTTTCAAATGCAAATATTGGAGCTAAAAGTGTGACAACAGACAGAGTAAGTAGACCATCAAAGTACAGAGGTCGGGTTATTTAAAAAAAATTAGAACAGGCTAAAAAAAAAAAAAAAAAAAAAAAAAGGAAATCTTTAAATAACCCAAGAAACATTTGGAATGATAAGCAAAAAAATTAGTATTAGTTTGGTCTTCCTTAAGGCGAGATTTCGCTTGAAAGTTTTTTTTAAGTCATTTAATTAAAAAATCATTCCGGAAAAAAAATCGTACACGGAAAGCCCTTTAAAAATGTTGTTTATGCAGTTGGTGTTACATTAAAATGTTATCGGTTGTCCTCTAAGATATTTTAAGGTGAGAAATTGAATCAAATGGAATACTGAGGCAGAATTATTTGAATGAAGAAAACTCAGCTGAGGTATATTTCACTGGTTTTTGGATAGCAGAAGGAAAGTAAAATCGGAGCCGAGTAAGTTATCCCTCTAAGTAACTTAATCCAAGCATTCTTAAAATTAAAAAAAAAAAAGTTTTAAAAAAAAAAAATTTGCGGCTTATCTTCCTTAATGCAAAACCATAAGATTAATCTTAAGACCTTACCTTACCATCTGACAGTTTGACCTAATATAATTATATCAGGTCAAACTGTCAGATGGTAAGGTGTCCAAAGAAAACTTTCAGAGGAGGCAAGACCCTAAGCCAGATGCAGGAATAATTTTGTTTTATCATGGGTATTTATTATGTTTAACTTATGGACCTAAATCAGCAGTGCCCTCTCCCTTCCATCTTACAAGCTGACCCTGATGTGGTACATAAAATATTGACAAAATGAAAGAACCCCGCACAAAATAATAGGAATTCGGCTGTTGGATGAAATTTACATTTAAAAACAAACAAAAGAATAACAAAAACAAATGGAATTTTATCCGATAGCCAAATTCCTATTATTTTGTGCGGGGTTCTTTCAAAATAAAATAAAATTTATACTCGTACAGTCCAATTGGTTCCTTGTATTACATTAAATATTGACAAAACAAAATTTCAAAATAAAATAAAATTTATATCAACGTCTAATACCTCTCTTAAGTTAAGTATTTCTAATTAAACTTTACTTGCTTTTTATGCCCTGCTCAAGAACAAAATCAGGCGAATATTTTTAAAAAAATACTTTCCTTAAATTACATTGTAGTTAAAAAACTGATCGAGCCTACAGCAAGTAAGCCAAGTGGAAAATCTGAATAATAGATTATGTTTGCCCATTTTGTAACGGTGAAGTTACCTTCCACAATTACCCCAATCTATTTCCGGGACACATACACACAATGAATTGCAGCAATGTCCACTCAGTTGACATTTGTTAAGATCCAAAGCAACAAAAATAAAAATCGATTTCCTGGAATTTTTTGAGAAATGCAGCATCAATTCAATTACCATTTATTCTCCTGTCTTTATTGGCCTATAAATTGCTCTTAAACAATTCAAAGGCTTATATGCTTGCAAACAAATTCAAAAACTACTTGCCTTACCTTCAACTGCCTGCATTAATCCATGAAGTAAAAATGTCCTGTATGCTCCACCAAACGTCGTAAACCTCTAATTCTGCACCGGTATGCGGATAGCTGTAAAAGAACATTAAAAAATGATGAATGAAAAAAAACATTTAAAATCGAAGGCATAACTTATTTATTCTCTATGTAGACTTCGGTTATAGCAAAACAAATCAATTTGGGTGTAATTGAAAGACACTTCAACATTTTAAAACAAATGCCAACAATGATTTTCCATCTTACCTAAGCTGCTTCGTTCTCAACATTTCCGATGATAATAATCCCAAGTTTCACAATTAAAGCATTAAAATCGGCAAACACTTTGTTCATTTTCACTGTTCACACGCTTTTCTCTAAGAAAGATCATCCAGAACATACTCATTTCTTGAAATAATTATCCACAACCCGAGCCCGCCCAAGCCACACAACACGACGGACGCCATATTGGAATAACCGGAAATGATGTACATCGCTAGTCAAACTAATTGTAAGATGGCTACCTTTCTAGATAAGCTAACCATTAATTTCATTGATGAGATAAATTACGAAATTGGCTGAAATTTAGATCGATTTGGAGGTAATATTACACAGCATTTCGGCGCCTAAAAATTTATGATTATCAATACGAAATGTCTACTGCTAAAAGTTACTTTACCAAGTAAAATAATTCAAATAAAATTAAAAAAATTCAAATTTCTTTCCTATTAGAACATTAAAAAGTAAAATTCAGGGGTTTTTCGATAACTCTTTATAAAAACAAAATAAAGGTAGGCAGAGTCCTCTCAATCTGACACCTAGTTCTAGTAGCAATCTTAGGCCTCAACACAACTTCAATTCAATCATAACGAAACCTTTTTTATTTTTAATCCGATGGATGTAGCAGTAACATTATGTACCCATCAAAAAGAAAAAACAAAAAATATTTGTACCAGTAAAAAAAAAAATTTATTCAACAACCAGAAAACATATTTCTCAAAAAGAAGAAGATTGACAGAAAAATAAATGAAAACTAATCAGAATCATCATCATCACCCATAGGCGGTTGATGCTTTCCTTCAGTGGTAATTAATTCAACAATCGCTTGAAGTATAACCTTTTTTTCATTTTTACCATTCCAATCTATTGCTTCTGGATTTGATATAGCAGATTCAAGTATCCAATCTAAATGATTTCTTAATTTCTGCAAATTAAAAAAAAAAATTAAGAACTTGTAAAAAGTAATATTCAT
This sequence comes from Liposcelis bostrychophila, assembly GCA_037577465.1. Classification (NCBI taxonomy): domain Eukaryota; kingdom Metazoa; phylum Arthropoda; class Insecta; order Psocodea; family Liposcelididae; genus Liposcelis; species Liposcelis bostrychophila. The sequence goes on from CM075213.1 coordinate 29,463,011, forward strand.
TAATAAATCAATTTCTTTTATTACCTTAACTAAAAGCCCAGTTTTCTTGAAACATTGAAACTTAATCATATCGTCCACTCGTATAGAGTGAAGACCTTTTCCTTCCTCTATAATGTCCAATCGTTCCCCAAAAAATAAAAGAGCCATGGGATGCACCATCGTGGCATCGTGAAGGTAAATACTCGTGCTTTTTAATTTAAGATGGTACACCATAAAAGGAGTTTCAAAATATTTTACTTTTTCGCAGTATGATTTTGGATGGAGGTTAACTTTTGGATGATCTATCGTTTTTAGCCGAATGCTCCTCTTATTTACTTTTCTGAAAGAAAAAATACAACGATTATTTAGAATGAGGATAACTACAATTATTAAGATTATTAATTTTTATCTAATTTGGATGGTACCACTTACTTAATCATGGCGACATTTGGATAAAGACCAGCACAAATAATAGCCTTGACCAAACGAGTATTTTTAGAATTGACATTATTCTGAGGATCTTTCGGATTCCAACTGGACAAAAAATTCATGTCATATAAATGCTGAGCAAACTGAGTTTTCATCCCCTTTAAGAGCGATAAAGTGTGCCTCGATAAAAAATTATCGTATGCGAATTTATGACCGAAGCCTTCCGATTCCGCTTTTTCCCAATGTCTGAACGCTTCGCTAAAAATAAAATGATCGCTCGGCTCTCCTCTTGAAAACATTTCTTTCACTTTATTAACTTCTGGTTCTTTCCCCAACGGTACCACGAAAGGGTCTTTAAAGCTAAGGCAGGCTGCTATCGAAAAAATAGGATCGACGCAGCTGAACAAAGCGCCCACAAGTATCATTTTCCCGGTTTGAGGATCCATCGGCAATTTAGCGAGGTGAAAACCCAAAGGAGTTAAATGTTCATCGTTGTCGAGAGCATTTAGCGTACGAAGCATTTGAAGGGATAATTGGACGGCTTTCGGATCGGGCGGATCCATGACTTTTTCTAAAAACGGAGCCACACGTCCTAATTGAAGCATTTTGGCTTGAAGTATCACTTCTTCGAGACGAATTCTCTGCATTTCCGGTAATGGGAAAGGTTCGAAGATTTCCTGGCGTGCTTTTGTGTATAATTTGTAACATTTTCCAGCTTGAACTCTGAAAAAGAAAATAAGCAATTAAAAAATATAATTTTTTGCAAACTTAATTTTAACGGTCTTTCATACCGTCCAGCTCTTCCTCGTCTTTGTTTTGCGTTTGCCTGAGTTTCCCATTCCGGTTCTAGAGTAGATACATTACTGTCCATATCGAAGTTAGAAACTTTATTTCGCCCGCTGTCAACTACGTAGACAACATCGTCGATTGTAATACTAGTTTCTGCTATTACAGTTGCGATGACTATTTTCCTTACCCCTTTCGGTGGTCGCCTAAATGCTTCCCTCTGATTAACGGTTGGCATGATGGAGTGCATTGGTATAACCAAATATCGGGCTAAAAAAAATAAAAAAATAACTAATTGAATCAGAAAACTAAAACAACAAAATAATTTAACTTACAATTTGAAAAAAATGAGCTGGTTGTCAGAATCTTGTGAACATCCTGGATTTGAGTTAATCCAGGAACGAAAACTAGGATAGCTCCTTCCGGTTCGTTTACACATATATGTTGGATCACAGCTGCTATTAAATCTACATTCATTTTCTCAGATTCAGGCTGCTTCAATTGTTCCGTCACCGATTTAGGATACCGTCCTCTTGACTCTATGTCTCTGACATATGGCAAAATGTAATTGTGAAACAAAGCATCTTCATTCTGATTCTTTTTATTTGGACGAAAATTTTGTCGATAAAAATTTCTAAAACGAAACCCTGTCATTTGTAGAATGTCTTCTAAGAAATATTCTTCCACTGGGTAAGTGAAACCAGGTATATGAATGCAAGGCACTCCCCCATAATATTTAGAAAATTGCTCTGCATTTAAAGTTGCACTCATCAATATAACCCTGAGATCAGGTCTCTGAAATGTAAAACAAGGACAGAAATTAAATGACTTTTTCACAAAAAAATTCAATCTGAAGCTTACTGTACCTTCGGAATGATATATTTTAATAATGTAATTAAAAAATCACATAAAACATCCCTTTCATGAATCTCATCCAAAACTAAGTGTGTTACTTCGCTTAAAGCTGGATCCGATTGTAACCATTGAATAAGCACTCCTGTTGTTACATATAATATAGAACCACTTCGTCTCTTTGGCATAACTCTAAAAATATCAATTAAATTTTAAAATTTTGATTATGTTTTTAAAAAAAAAAAATGAATCCTTACTTTTCCAATCGAATTTGGTATCCTATATTTTCTCCAATAGGTTCATCCCTCTCTGATGCAACTCTTTCTGAAACTGAAATGGCACTTATCCTTCTGGGTTGTGTGCAAACAATTTTACATAGCGATCCTTTATTTTTGCTAATGTAATCATCTAAAATAAATTGTGGAACTTGGGTGGTTTTACCACAACCAGTCTCACCAAATATGACAACTATTTGGTTTTTTTCTATCACATTGACTATTTCATCTTTTTTCTTGTAAGATGGTAACTTCTGTCTAAAATCAAGCATTTCATTATATTGCGAACTATTGTCTAATTTCCTTCTTAATTTATTTAACAATTCTGCATCAATGGTAGGATTTTGTATCATCCTGAAATCCTTTACTTTATCAATTTTTTCTTCAAACGTGACACTTATTTTATTTAAGAAACTTTGTCTAAATGAGTTTTCATCATTGTTTTCGTCAGTAGCAGAACCCACCTTCACTAAAGCCAAAAGATTTTCAATTTCCTCGCGTTTTTCCACGTCTAAAGTCACTTCTAACCTCTCTTGTTCTTCTTTAGCTTTATTTTTTTTTATTTGTTGATCCCTGTGCCACAGCCCAAGAGCCTTTCCTTTAAGATTTGGAGGCGGTTTTGGTTTAGGTCTGTATTCATAACCAGACGAGCTACCTTCAGCACCAGCATCAGAACCGAATTGTCTTGAATGTTGATCTCTGTCTCGGCGAAGTGGTTTATTACAATTTCCTATTTTTCTTCGAAATTCCGGTCTTCCAGACATTTTGTATAAAATATTCGTTAATTTAAATCTTATTCGTTGGTACTTAAAAATATCATCTCTTAAAAAATATCAAAAACGACTCATTTGAATTGATAGAAACAACTTATTGTACACAAATCGTGACTGCCATTTGGTTGGACCATAGTGAAAACCACAGAGTAGAGTAAAGAAGACTACGTATAGAGAAGGAACTCCCATGGTAAAGTTTGGTTTGGGATCACATCATGTTTAGCTTATGAAGGAATGACGTCATCCGTAAGCTAAACATGATGTGATCCCAAACCACAGAAGAAAAAGTTATACAGAAAGCCATTTCAATAGGGTATATGAGGGGTATGTGTTATGATACAGCCACAGTGCCGCGCTGGTATCGTTTTGAGAACGAAGATACAGCCAAAAGATGGCATTAGTTGTACCACGTATTTTGTGATGCAGACAACGGACGGCGCTGAAACCGCTGGGTTCAATTCCAGAACATTGTAATTATCTAATAGCATAAAATAATTTTTTTTGCTCTTATTTATAAGTTTTTACGATTGCGGAAAAAACCGTTTTATAGACAATTTTCAGAAGAATTTCACGAATAATTTTCCTTGAAATAAATCTGGACTTAAAGGGCCTCAAAGCTTCGTAAAACTTTTTTATATAGTAAATGCAAAAAAGGTATAAATACAAAATTGTTTCACAGTCATCAGTTTTGGCTTCTGATCTTAAAAAAACCTTTTTAGGTAATAAAAGGACGCATAAATGAGTTTTCAACTTAAGATAAACGAAACGGGTTGTGCCATAAATCAGACTACCGCAATTGTTAAAGAAACCAAATTATTGTCAATCACTATTTTGTAAAAAATTGAATAGCTCAAACCGATGTCTTTCTTTTTTCCAGCGGTATAAGGCTCCTTCCACATGGAGCGTATACGCAGGGAAGGAGCATAAAGACTACTAGCGCTTGACGCGGAATTATTTTTAACTAAGGGTGTGCATAAAATTGTAAACAAAGTATGGTTTTAAGTGTACTAGGTTTTAATTTTTAAGTTTTTTTTTTAAATGGGCAAGAGCAGGAAAAACTGTTGTGTTGTAGGATGTAGTAGTAATTATATTAATTGTCCTCCTGGCACAAAATTTCTATAGCTTTCCCAGCAAACCGTGGGAAAAAGAACAAAAAGATAAATGGATTGCTGCTGTGAAACGGGATAAGTAAGTGCATTGACATAGCTAGGTTATGTTTAATATAAAGATAATTTTTTTTTTCATAAATTTCTTTCCAGGTGGCACCCTACAAAAAATTCTTTCATTTGTAGTACTCATTTTGTACGAAATAAGAGAAGTATGCACTAAAATTTATTCTTTACTAAAAAGTAATCCTTGACTTCGTGGTGGCCCGTAGCCTAGTTCATAGCGCGCTCGACTCTCAATCATGAGATGCGACGCGTCGTGCTTCTATCCTAGTTCACAGCTAGGAATTTTTCTCAGGTCAAAACTAGTGCGCTAGTCAGAAAATCAACGGTCACCACCCCTCGGAAGGCAATGGCAAACCACCGAGCGGTAACTGCCTAGGGGTCGTACATAAATTACGTAAGCATGGGTTAGGCCCTTTTTGCACGCTTTATCCCATTTCGCCTATGCTTAGCTTATGGGTAAGATGTTAAATTTGGACCCCCTCCCCCCCTAAATGTGCTTACGTAATTTATGTACGACCCCCTAGTAAAATCTCTCAAAAAATAGCCGTTCGGAACCGGCGTTAAACTGTAGGTCCCATATGCCTGTGAGCGCACGCACAGGTGTATGTGAGAGATCACCACGCTCGTAATCGAGTAAAGGACTAAATAGAATAGAATCCTTGACTTCATATTTAGCCAATATTAATATTTGACGTGTGCTACTAATATTTGACGTGTTTCCTTTCAACTTAGGGGAAGCGGAGTAAGTAATTTGCGTATGGCAATATGAACCCTTCCTGAAATTTAAAAAAAAAAATAAAGTAAAAAAGTAAGAAAAAAAATGAACTGGGAAGTATTAACTCACTTGTATGTCATGCATGTGTTGTATGTATGACAATAATCCGTCTAGGTAAAATTCAAAAAACCCCAGGGCGTTTACAGACAGTAAGTCCATTTTATCTAAAATCAGGAGCGAATACAGGAAATATAATAATCGTCGGCCATCCATTACTCGTCTCCTATTGTTTCTGAGTCCGTTGAAGTTTCTTAATACTATTCCCCTAGTATTAAATAAAATGGCAATGCCTTAAAAGAAAAAAAAAAAATCTTTAAGAACATTTCTTATTAATTTCAAAGCAAAATAAAATTTAAAAAAGTAAAATAACTTACATAACCCTGGCATAGGTGATCCAAAAATCCGTCTTTCTCAGCTTCGAAGTAAGCACGGTTGTTTGGTAAGGGAACGTTCAAGTATTACGTAAGACTTTTTTCCGGGTTTTTGGACCCCCTCCCCCCCGGTTGTAAGACATTTCGCAATACTTAGTTTATTGCGAAGATGGTGGATGCGGACCCCCCCCTAAAAATCTTACGTAATGAGGAATTTTTTTTTGGTAGTTAAATTTTTAATCGATAGATAGCTCACGAGTGTAAGTCAGACCCAGATATGGCGGCTGAAAAAATTTGAATGCTTGTTTTTATTTATTTTTTGTACATCATTTTCAAATAGAGATGTCAAATACGAATAATATGACTAAAATTAATTACGGAAGTAATTATCTGTATTAAATCTGTTTTCAACTTTAAAAACATGGGTTTTAGTATAAAAATTTTAAAAACCAATTCAAGTAAACATAAACAAACTTTCAAATTTTTTTAGCCGCCATATTTTGGTCTGACTTACATTCATGAGCCATCTATCGACCGAAAATTTAACTACCAAAAAAAAATTCCTCATACTTGAACGTTCCCTAAGAGATACGAAAAATATTCTCCAAACAGAGAGCGCCTTCATTGCGATTCTGCCTGTAAAATTTAAAAAAAACATTTGTCTTGAAGGGGCCGGAAAAACAAAGAAACATAACTTATTGTACTTCAGTTTTTTACTACGTTACTATGTTTTTATGTTTTTGACTCTAAACCGTATTTTTTAGAATCCCTCTAGCGCCTTTATTTTTCGGCCGATTTCCGCGAAATTTGCATTGATCGATTCGTTTTTTCCTTTAGACCAAAGTTATATAAAAAAAAGCAATTCCGGTGTTCATAAATAAATTATAGAACCGAATAATGAGATTTAAAATATGTTAAGTTTAATTTGAAATTACATCCTTTTGCATGTGAACTGGAAGAACAGGAACTGGTTGAAGGACGACCTGAACTATGAAGATCTGATACCCAGAAATAATAGGCTTTATGTACTTTACCCCTTCTTCGTCATTTATAAATTATTTATATTGTCTTCCTTAAGCTAGCATGTATATATATGAAATTCAAAGTCATAAGAACAAAATATTTTATATTTACTGTAGATGAGTCTCAGTTAAATATCGGTGAAATACTGTATAATTTGCTGATACGGGACTATCTTTTAATTTTCTCTGGGCACTGCGAAAGATGAATCGTGATGGTAGATGATATCGAATGAAATATTCTGAAATATTCTGAAATATTCGTAATATTTTCAACATTTCGATTGTTTCGGTGAATTTTGCCGCAAACTGATACCATTCGCGAAGCTTGAAGATTTTCGTAAGTGGATACTGTACTAATTAATGCGACTTTAAAATCTATTTTGACTGTACTAGTTACGATTATTATTATTATTATCATCATCAAATTATTACTAATTTCAACAAACGTTTTTTAATTTTTATGAAATGTGTTGTTTTAGAGAATTCTTCTGAGTTGATGGGTGAAAATTAATAATTCAGACTTTGCAAAAACAAAAAAAAAAAAAAAAATTAAACCAGCTACTCGTCAAAGGTTTCAACATCTAAACAAGAATCCTAATATGGAGAACAATCATGCTACAGGAAAACCTGCAGAAAAGTATTCTACAGAACTGGGAAAGGCATCTGCAAGTAGTAACCCTGCTTTTTTTCAGTCTGGGTTGGCTGTGGCAGATATTGAAGCAATGGACCTTACAAATTTAAGCCAGAAAAAAACCTTCTTGGATACACCTATCATGTCAAGAAAAATGACTGAAAAGGAAATGAGCATTTACAGAAATAGAATTTGTCTATCCAAAGTGAATATTTAATACTGTTCCGACATCCAAAATGTTATTCAGGTCTCATGGCAATTTTTTTTTTTTTTTTTTTTCTTCACAGGAGGAAATAGAAAATCAAGAGAGGCTGGCAGCAGAAGAATTTAGGAAGGAAGTGGAGAAGCGGCAAGAAATTATACAAGCTAGAATACATGATTTTAAAGAGAATTTTATTAATCGTTCTGGAACTTGCGTAGGCATTTTAGGAAATGATGGAGTTTTACTTGCCACATATAATAGATTTTCAAGATTTAAAACTGGAACAAGAAGAATAGGAGTGGACATTTATCAATTAAATGAGTAAATATATATATTTTTTTTTTTTTTTTTTGACATTTAAATTTAAATTTGACTGAATGAAATGTTTTTTTTTAGAGATGTAGGTTGCTGTATAATTGGCAATACTTCAGATGTTTAGAGATTAGTAAAAGGATTGAGTAAATTTGTTAAGTCATACAAATCTGGAGATTCACCAGATTGCAATTTGATTCTGGGGCGTGACTTTGACCTTAAGAAATTTTTAGGTAGGCAGTATTTTCATCCTGAAGGATGGCCTGAAAGAAAACCCTATCGTATTGGAATTATTTTCATGGGCTGGAATAATCAAATGGGGCATCATTTGACAAGAGCTGATTATGAAAAACATGCTGGGAACTTGAGAACTGCAAGCATAGGTGAAAACTGGGCTGTAAGTAAGATTTTAGAAAAACCGAATGACATAACAGCGCGCTGCTGTCATACATTTGCTATATTTCAGGCAGTTTCATCTTATCTCCAGGAAGCCTATAAAGATGGTGAAACAACATTGGAGGACGCAAAACTGTTGGCAATAAAAGCATTCGACATAAATTTAAATAACGTTGAATTAACATCAAATTATGTTCAAATAGCTACATTAAAAAATGATCGCACTAGCAAGAAGACAAAAATTGAAATTATGCCGCCTGAAGATGTTGACGCTGTGATTGCGGCTTACAAAAAAGGAGAATGTAGGACTAAATATAAGAATCGTAGCGCACAAGTTGCACCGGAACCGCTACGAAAACGAAAAAAACATTTTTAATACAGTTAGCTCTTTTTTGTTAATGGGAGCGTTCAAGTATTACGTAAGACGGAAAGGGGGGGGGAGGGGGTACTCGAAATTCTTACTATTTCTTACTTGGGGAACGGGGGGGAGTTTGGCAAATCTTACGTAAGAATTTCCAATATAACTTATTGTTCAGAATTTTTTTTTAATTTCAAAAAATTAAGTTGTTTTAATTTTTTTTTCGAATGTCTAAAGTATATTAATTGAAAAATTTTTTCAAAAAATTTGAAGAAATGAAAATGTATTTTTTGATGAGATTTTGTGCCAACTGTAGCCATTTTCAGGGTTATGAGTATGAACTGCATTATAAATCTAGATTTTAGAAAAATATTACTCGAATTTAAAATCGGCGTTTAAAAAGAGAGGGAGTCGTTCAAGTACTACGTAAGCATGATTTTTGTGAATTTGAACCCCCCCCCCCCGCTGTAAGATATTTCGCCACACTTAGCTTACGGCGAAGATGATTAATGCGGACCCCCCCTAAAAATCTTACGTAATACTTGAACGTTCCGGGGGGGGAGGGTCTGCGAAAATCTTACGTAATGTAATAGGGGGGTTCAATGAAATCTTACTAATTTTTACGAAAGGGGAGGGAGGGGATCCAAAAATCCGAAAAAAAGTCTTACGTAATACTTGAACGTTCCCAATTGAGTTATTTTAATGAAGTTTTTTCTTTGGCTCACATGCTGGAGTAAAATGAGAATAACTTAATATTTTCTGAGACATTAAATGATAATATGGGTTATTATGATCTGTAGATTTCAAGACTGATGGAATTTATAAATTAATTAAATTATTTCCTCTTCATTAACTTTTTCGCTTTATACTTGAAGAGGAAATAATTTAATTAATTTATTATTAGTTTCAAGTATTACGTAAGATTTTTTTTTTTTGTGGGTTTTCCGACCCCCTGCCCTCCCCCCTGTAGTAAGATTTAGTAAGATTTTTTTGACCCCCCCATTTAACTTATGTAAGATTTTCGCCGACCTCTTACCCACCCTCTTTATTTTTTTTACCGCCAATTTTAAAAATGTCTTACAGAATTTCAAAAAAAATATTTTTTTCTTAAAAATAAAGTACAATTTTTTTCTAAAGAGAAAGTGGCAAATGGGGGGGTGGGGTATATTTTTTATACGAATATATAAAATTAAAGATAAATATGTAATATTAGTTTTAATTGAGCGAATACACGGCGGAACTATTTTTATGGCGGTGTTTCCTATGTTTACCTTAATAAAATCACACCACAAAAACTGTTCCACCGTGTATATTGTATTGTCTTTTAAGCCCATACTGTTTCTAGACCAACCAATAACTAAGCGACATGTCCAAATCAAAAAATTAAAAATTCAAGGCATCTCACTGCAAGTGCATCAATTCAAATGGACATAGGCCTATTTCTGACAGTCTTAACAAAATTTTAATAATAATAAAACAGAGACAGTACCCTCTGGTTAACCTAAAATCGTCCTAGGCTTCAAAAATCACGGTGAAAAGATTTTTTTCTACTGAAATGAATTTTGAATTTAAACGGTGGGAGCGCTCTAATGTTTTATGCTGCTCTATTTTTAGATCGACAACTCTTCAAACGAGTCAGTGTTAGATAATATCGCATTTTCGCACAAGACCTTGAATATCAATAATATTTGTTTACTTGATTAAACAATTATATCTTTAGTCTTCGATTTTTTCTCGCTCGTGGCTTGTGCGTTTTGCTTTGATTTTTACATAAGTACCCGCAATTTATATGGCTCTTCATTAGATGAAAACAACTAAAAAGTGTTTGACGGTTTTCGCCTTCTGATAATCGGTATTCTGGCGGCTTTAAGAAAAAAAAAAACTGCAAAATGTCTGGAAAAAATTACGGACCAACCGATATCAAGGAATCTGCATTGGATCTTATCGGCAACACTCCACTTGTAGCATTAGACAGAATTTGGCCTGGACCGGGAAGAATATTAGCCAAATGCGAATTCCTAAACCCTGGTGCAAGCATCAAAGACAGATCGTCGTTTTCCATGATAAAGAGAGCTTTAGATTCTGGAAAACTGAAACCGGGCGCTCCGATCGTGGAAGTGACGAGCGGTAATCAAGGTTGCGGACTCGCTTTGGTAGCCGCTGTTTTAGGACATCCGATAACATTGACGATGTCGGCGGGGAACAGCCCTCAAAGAGCGATTATGATGAGAGCTTTGGGCGGCGATGTTCGACTGGCGCCACAAGTCGACGGAAAACCAGGGAACGTGACGCTTGCCGACGTCCAGGCTGCCGAAACACTCGGACTAAAAATTATTGAAGAAACCGGGGCTTACTACGTCAATCAATTTTACAACGACGATAACTGCAAAGCGCATGAAGAAACGACCGGACCGGAAATCTGGAAACAGACCGGAGGGAGAGTAGATGCTTGGCTTGCAACGGTCGGTACCGCAGGAACTTTCGTCGGCGTCTCAAGATATTTAAAAAGTAAAAACAAGGATATTCTCACGGTTGCGGTTGAGCCAGCTGGGGCCGAAGTAATAAAGGGAGAACCAATCACCAAACCCCTTCATCTACTTCAGGGATCCGGGTACGGAAGGGTTCAGCCGCTTTTTAAGTACGACGTGATGGACACGACCATGGGCGTCACGGACGAGGAAGCGGTCAAATATAAAAAACTACTGGGGAGCAAAGAAGGTCTGTTCCTGGGTTATACTTCCGGAGCCAATGTGGCCGCCGCCGTCAAACTTCTCGAATCTGGACGGTTGCCCAAGGACGCGTGGGTCGTAACAGTTCTCAGCGATTCGGGACTTAAATATCCTCCATCTGAAGATGAATAGACGTTATCAATAAATTGAAATTTTTAAATTCTTTGAAATTTTTTCACATCAAAATATTCCTGTAAAAGACCAGCTGCATGAGAGACTTGATTAATCATACTACTTTTTTTTATTTTACCTTGAAACAGCAGGAATTACCAAGAGCATGATTAGTTCCTTTTGAAAATGCATTATACGATTTAAGTTCTGCCAGCCGAATACCATCAATAACATTCAATCATGCCTTTTAAAAATTAACAACTGTAGCAAACATACCTAAACTGAAGAATGAAAAATCAAATACCTTATTCTTTTGTATATTTAATACAGCATATTTTCCTTCAACAAATCCTATGTACAAAACATTCATATAAGCAATGCTGAGCCATTATTTACTAGGTCCATCACATTTTTAAATGGTAATAAATGTCTAGAACCAGCTTGCAAATTAACAGGTTGATCACAAACTAATATATCATTCACAGTTTTCACCATTCTAATAAAAACAGCACTGTTTAAATTTGGTTTGACTTCCATTGCTCTAACTCCTTCTCCAAAGTCAGCTAATACAGTATGCATATATTTCAAAGCTTCTTTATGGCAATGCTCTTTCAAGTTCTTCATAAAACTCTCTGCAAACTCCATTTCTCCTGGAGACATTAATCGGTCCTCTTCATTAAATGTTTCTCTATCCCTTTTTAATAAATGAGCTGTAAATGCTTCAATTTTTTCTAAACGAGTCCTAAGATAACTAGAGATAATAAACCGAATCCTATCAACTTCCATTTGATGAGGCACCAATCTGAAATCATTGTGATCTAAGTTCTGCAAATTCTCTTCCATTTGATGTATTTGATCCATCATACAATCGACCAACTCGGTTTCATGCTGCAATCAAAAATTTAATCAATTAAAAAAATTGTAAACATGTAAAAAACATAACCTTACTTGGTTTCAGGTCACCTTTAAAAGTGTAGGACTATGCTTTTCATTCACCCAAGCTGTTGTTAACAGATGAAGGACTTTTGCAGCGGTCGTTTCCTCTTCATCGCTTGATAAAATTCCTAAATCTGAATCATCCATTCTTAAAAAAATATTTATAAACGAGAATCACAAAAAATGTACTTTTACCGCCATACTATTGCTTATTAAAATTTGGCAGCACTGTCACTTCCGACTTTCTCCGTTTCCGGTCCGGTCCGTTAAAAAAAAAGAAACTCTGATTTTGAAATGTTTGTAAACAACCTTTTTATTTTTAATTTTTGGAAAAACCCCTTTGTTTCTAATACTTGTGGAAGTAATTATACGGAATGGTTTTGCTTGTAATATATATTTACTGTCAATAAAATAATTCACTGACGAGCGTTTCAACGTATTCTGTATGTTTTCGTTGTGTCAGCTTGTAACGTTTATGGTTATGCCCAAGATCAAAGATGAGCATTATTTGAAAATGACTTCGACTGTAGACAATTGGGATATTGATAAATTAGAAAAAAGTCAAAAAGCTGAAATGAGGATGATATCGCCATCAGCATATAGATGTAAATCAAAATGCATGAGAATTGAAGATCCAAGTCGATATTTTGGAAAAACAGATGTAAGTTTTGATGAGCTTGATGGATATATTTAAAAATAAATTACTACTAAAATATATTAATATTCAGGCTGGCAATGTTAGAATGTATGAAACCCATATTCCAGGATTTTGTTATACAAGATCTGGGGAGTATCGCCAATTGGCTACAAGCAGCTTGATTTCAATTAACAAAGATAAATTTTTAGTGAGTATTTATTTACTTATGTTTACTAGTAAACAGTAAGCCTTGAAAAGATTTTTTTTCCAAGTTTTGCTTATACAATTTAGCTGTCAAAACTTTTAAAATTTCTTGAATGTAAAATTTCAGTTTTTTTCAGTGCTCGGAAAAGGTCAAGGCCTTACTGTTCACCAATGGTGAATTGGATATAGAAAAAGTTATGTGCTTACATTTGTTGAGCACACATGTGCACAATAAAAACTACATTCAAAGGTAAAGTAGCTTTAAATTTTTTTTTCCTTGCTTGTCAGTTAAAAACAATACAAAGAAAAATATTCTCTGGTTCAATATTTTACATTTCATTTTTTTTAGAAAAGATGGTAGAGTTTGTTCTTTCGTCAAATCAACATTAGGGGCCAGCAAGAGGCATACCCTGGAAATTAAATCAGTTTTTCATGGCAATGAGAAATATTTTACGTATTACAAAGTTTTGCCAAAGTATGTACTGGATATCCAAACTACGGATTCCGCGAAATCGGGATCGTCTATAAGAACCTCTGACTATGAAACTGGAAGTGATGATGACAGGAGGGCATCAAACAGAAAATTAAAAGTAATATTTTATTTTCTATTATTCACTGAAATATTTTTAACTGCTAATTTAAATCATTTTTTTCCAGATTCCAATTTTCATAAATAATGAAATTAAAGTTATTATTAATTCCGTTATTGAGGCTCTTGAGAGCGTCGACAGCCCAAAATTGGGAGAATTGATTAATTTAGCCCAGAGTCCTGAAGAACTCAGAAACATGCTGCAAAGAGATTCAATTTTAGAATATATGTTTGAAATTATTTCTCATCCGATGATACTAAGAGCGACGGCTTATGATTATGTTTTTACGCATCCTATGTTCGACAAAAGTAAAGTATAAAAAGAAAAAATATTAATTCAATTGTTGTTTTGTAAAACTTTTTTCTTTTTTCTTTTTTCTTAGTTCCTGATACCGGAACAATGGAAACCGTCGCTCAAGTTCTGGAAATAGATGATGATGATGGCCTGCATATATTACTGGGCTTAGTAAGGAAAACCATAGGCAAAAGATACCTAGAAGTTAGTAGGAGTGGTTCAGCAGGGCGAAAAAAATCAAGGTTGTCAAATTTTCTTTTTGGGGGAGATTTACTGTTTTATAATTTAAGTAGTTTTTGACCTTTTCGATTTAACAGTTGCATTCCAAACAGTTGCATTCCTTTTCTAAAATTTTTTTTGATATTCGTTTCAAAGCGAAATGTAATTGAACAATTGATTGATCGAAAAGGCCCAATTTTATATTTTATATTTTTATAATTTTTTATATTTCCCCTTTAACGTTGCTATGTTAATTTTTAGGATTCAAGAAATTAAATCTGCGTCCCGTTCTTCATTTTCTTCCAACGAAGTTTTAAAATCCTTAGGCACGTCATTAACTTAAAAATTTCAATTTTAAAATAAGCCAAGTTCAATCTTTTTTTAATTTGTAGATTCAAGACTCCAGAAAAAGTTCTGTAGGTTTGCGACCTAAAGATACCATATTCGTTCATAAATGTGACAGTGGAAAGGAATCGTCGAAAAAGACAAGTGAATCGTGTTCTGAGCCAAGAGCATCCATAAACTTTTCTCTTGATGACATACTAAAAACTGTAGATTTGGAAGGTATTTAAAAAAAAAAACATAGTCCAAGATTTAAATCTTTCATTAAATTTTTTTCCTCCGTTTTTTTTTTTTCTTCTAGAATTTAGACGGAGATTTTTCAGCAAAACTGAAGAACAAGATTTTATCAAATACGATTTACGACGTTTGAGCAACTCTCAAAGAATCCTCGTCGGTCTCAAAGTCGCAGGTTTAAGAAGTAAAAATGGAAATACGTATCCATTTGAAGCTCGAAGGAAATTAGACATGCCAGCCATAATAAAAACTTCGATATCCGACGACAGAGATTATGTTATGGAGGCTCTAACGAACCGTTTTGGAGGGGTAAGTAAAAAAGAAAAACCAGAATTTCCTTGTTAACAATTGCTTTCCCTTCATTAACTCAGCCGAAAAGAATAAGTGATCCCCATCCTTTGTTATCAAAAAGAAGCAGCGCCCAAATTTCTGAATTTTTAGAAGGCCTTACAAGATCGATGTTAGCAGATTTAAGGCAAGAGATAGCTGTGAGAGAAAACAAAAAAAAAATTACTGAATTTCTGTCAAAACTTTATTGAACCTATTGAAATTTTTATTTTTTAAAAATTAAAAAAATTAAAAAAATAAAAGTAATTTTATTTTTTTCCCGCTTGAGATATTTTTTTCTTTTTCATAAATTTAGACTTCCCTTTTCTATCTGGATTTGATTGGAATCTAATAACATTTGCTTTAGCATATTTGAAGTTTTTATTTTTTGGTTGCTTATCAATTACCCAGTCTTTCTTTATTTTTTTCTTTTTGACTTCTGTTTCATCTAGTCCTATATCATCAATTTCCATATCCTCTAGTTTAAATTTTTTCCTTTTAGACTTTTTCTTTAATTTTTGAGGCATATTACAATTTTCTTCTTCTGTTTCACTGTCACTTGCTGCAATAGGAATAAAATCACTTCCAAAGTTCTCAATGTGTTTGTATTCTGGAACAAAAACTCTTTCTTTTTTATTAGTACGATATTTATATGTAAATTCTGGTTCTGTTAAAACATTACTTGCTCCTTCTTTGTTTTCTTCAATTAAATTATCTTCATGCTCAACACTTTCAAATTCATTTTCTTCCTTTGAAACAGGTTCTTCTTTTTTAAATTGATCATACACCTCTGTTACTTTTTTAACGATATCAGTAAAACTGGTACTATTACTTTTAAATCCAAGTGCTATGCATGGAAATCCTAATGCCTCCTGTGTTGCTTTTCTTAAATTAGTTAAATATAAATAAGGTATTTTGTTATGACTGCATTTAAAATTTAAATGAGCAACTAGATGACTAGGTACGATATCACTAGCTATTAAAGCAGCAGACACTTGACTTTTTTTAATGTCTCGAGTAAGTTCATTCACACCAATACTTATTTCTGATCTTTTTTTTCTTTGCTCCTGACTTTCAGTTAGATCCTCCTGGGGTGGATCTTCTCCTTCCTTGGTTTTTTTCTTTTTAATAAAGGGTAGCCTTGCAGCAGGTAATTTTCTGGAAGATAAAAAATTATAAGAAAAATTTACATTTTGAAAACTTTAAAATGAAGGTTTATTACCTTTGAACAAGGTTAAGAATTTCCAATTCCTCGTGGTGATCAATAATTGGAGGTCTGCAAATATTGAAAAGTGATTAAATAAATGGATTCATACGGTAACTTTTTTTAAAATTTAAACTTACTTGATTTTAGCGTTTTCAGGGAGACCCAACACGTTTTTTGAAATCCTTTTCTTCTTAGTTTTGTTAATGAATGATAGAGATTTCCCGGCAGCGGCAGGATTTATTACCGGTATTTCACTTTTATTGGCCATTTTTTATCAGTACTCTTCCTATATTATAAATTTTAGCGATATTCTTTCGTTTCGTTAACAAAACATTTAACAATACCTGTCTTAGGCCGGCCTTATTAGGCACGTTTTTTTTTCTTCTGACACGTTTCCCCCTTTTTTTTCCATTTCGCGGCATTTTATAAATAGTATTTTTTTGATCTAAATTAATGCAAATGGATAATGTGTAGTATTAACCTTTGAAGGTAACGTATTACCTGAATATGTGACAATATTACAGGTTAGATGTAAAGTGGAGTTATATATCCCTAGACCTCTCCGCTGTCATAAATGCCAGCACTTTGGACACATGAAAGATAACTGTAAAGCTTCCTTAAAATGTCCATTATGTGGAGGAGAACATGATGAGACACAGTGTGATAAGCCAACAGAGATCAAATGTGTTGTCTGTGGTGGAAAACATAAAACTACGGATAAAAGTTGCCCCAAATTTCAAGAGGAAAAACAGATTAGACGAATCATGGTACAGGAGAGACTCACCTTTGTTGAAGCCAAGACTGTATTAGGTAATCCAGACCGGAGGAAGGAAGCGACAACGGGGGGAACTTTTCACCTCAACCATTCGGAATTTCCTATTCTTCCATCTCAGTCACAGGAGGCAGACCCCCCCAGGGGCACCACAAATGATCCGGGGGAAGGGAGTTGGCAGACCCAACGACCAATAGGGATGGTGCAGAAGAAACTGAGGACGCAAACAAAACCGGCTGGATCTAGAAATAATGCACCAGACCAGGATTTGTTTTATCGATATGTGGAGTCGGGAAATGTCTCAAGGAATTTATTTGCAGGTAGAAATGTGGACCCACCTACAGGTAGACAACGGCAAGAGGATACATCCTCTTGGCTAGATTGGGGCAAAAGAATTTTCAGTAGAGCTATGGAATATATAAGTCAGACTGAGTCATTTGTAATGAAGCTGCTTATTAAACCTATGGAGACAATAACAGCTTTAATAGGGTACTGTTTAAACACTGGAGAGACTTCAGAACAAAACCAGCATAATAATGGCTGGTAAGCGATTAAATGTAATGCATTGGAACATGCGCTCCTTTAGGGCGAATAAAAAGAAAGAGCTAGTGGACGTCTTATACGAGAATGAGATTGATGTCGCCCTGATTAGTGAAACATGGTTACATGAATATATCCCAGCTAGAATCCCCGGCTTTAATATGATTCGCAGAGATCGAACGGACAGGGAGGGTGGCGGTGTTGCTATCATAATTTCCCAAAATATAATTTTTAAGGAATATGAGATGCAAAATATTCAGAAATTTTCAGATATTGAAGCGTTGGCGGTAGAAATAAACTTTGATAATGAGAAGATTATGATAGCGGAGATATATGCCCCTCCAGATATTCTTATACAAGAGGACTCTTTTCTGGAAGCTTTGGAGATGCCCAACGACTGTCAAATTCTCATTGGGGGCGATTTTAATAGCCATCATACGTTATGGGGAAGTGAAAGAAACGATGGCCGCAGGGCTGAGGCACTCTTTAATTTTATGGATGTTCATCACCTTATTGTCTTAAACAACGGGGAGGCCACGAGAATTACCCGCCCAAATCAAAAAAAGTCATGTGTGGATCTTTTTTTGGCATCATTGGGTGTTGCTGTGAAATCCCAATGGCGAGTACTACCAGATACATATGGAAGCGATCATTACCCGATTTTGACGGTTATCACTGGATCTAGTTTACATTCCCCTCCGGCAGAATATACTGAGCCAGAATCGCAGCGCAAGAAGTGGAAGACTCATCTAGCGGATTGGGCACAATATACAAATGAAATGCCTACTCCAAAGATGGAGGAGGCAGGGGAAACGGTGGAATCTTTATTTAAAAAAATTTATGCAGTAGTTGATGAGGCGGCCAAGAATTCTATTCCCCAACGAGGACAATACAAAGGGAAAAAGAATCACAGAAAACCTCAGGATCCCATATGGTGGGACAGCGACTGTACTCAAGCAGTCACTGAGAGAAGAAAGGCTCTGAAAGAATATAGGAAAGTCTCTTCCATGGAAAACTATATTAAATATCAGAAAATTGAAGCGGAAACGAAGAAACTTTTAAAGCAAAAGAAAAAAGATAATTGGAGGAAATATACTGAGACATTAGGATACTCATCTAATCTTTCTGATGTCTGGGAACAGATTAAGGGCTTCCGAAATGGCATGACCAGTAGAAGCCACCGGTTTAGCGGTGTGAAACCAGGATGGATGGAGGAATTTTTAGGCAGATATGCACCTGAGAACGCCAGTCCCCCTCCTGCACATGACTCGGATGATGATGATGGTGTACAGGGATCACTCGATGAAAAATTTACCATCCAAGAATTACAGCGTGTACTGGATGAGCTTGGGAAAGATACGTCCCCAGGACAAGATTCCCACCCGTACTCTTTTCTGGTTCATGCTAATACGGAGACTAAGCTAGCAATACTGAGACTATGTAATGAAATCATGGAAACGGGCGAAGTACCGGAAGATTGGACCACCACGACAATAATTCCTATCTTAAAACCCGACAAGGACCCTACCAAGGGAGAATCATACCGGCCGATTAGTATTCTCTCTTGTTATGAGAAAATCCTAGAGAGGATGCTAAAAAATAGACTTGACTGGTATTTGGAGAAAAATGATCTTTTACCGCCTTTCCAGATGGGATTTCGAAAAGCCAGGGGTACTATTCAAGCAGTATCACTACTGGTTAGCTATGTCCAAGCAGCATTGGCGGAGGACAAGACCACAGCGGTGGTCTTCTTAGACCTACAGGGCGCATATGATAATGTGCATATACCTAAGTTGCTTGATATCATGAAGAAGATGGGGATTTCCAAAAAAATCAGAAAATGTTTAGCTGCATTGTATTCGAACAGACGGATTTATGTGGAATATGATGGCAGGCTTTATGGACCGCGGAGATGCTTTAGAGGCCTTCCTCAGGGATCAGTGCTTAGCCCTCTATTATTTAATATCTACACGGTTGGTCTCCAGAAGACTGTGGGGCAAGATGTTGACATTGTTCAGTATGCGGACGACATTGCGCTAGTAGTATCGTCTCACAATGTAACTTCGACGATATCAAAAACTCAACAAGTAGTTGATGAAATAACGGAATGGGCAGACTCAATGGGGCTACCGATATCTCCTTCTAAGACTAAAATGCTCTTGTTTACTAGGAGGCGGATAGAGATTGAGAATAATGACGACCTCATAATTCGAATCGAGAATCATGAAATTAGGCCCAGCTACTGGGTAAAATACCTAGGAATCTTCATAGACTGGAAACTCACGTGGAGAACCCATGTTAGGGACCTGATCCGCAATGTGCAGAAGAGAATGAATATATTGCGGGCCTTGGGAAAAGTCTGGTGGGGGGCACACCCGTGTGCGATGCTGATGATCTATCGTGGACTCATAAGGAGCAAAATTGATTACGGATGTGTAATATATGATACTGCCAGCAAAACCCTGTTAGAACAATTGGAAAGAGTTCATCGATCTGCTCTCCGACTTGCTCTGGGACTTATGAGATCAACCAGGATTGAGGTTATTTTGGCGGAAGCAGGGGAGGTTCCCTTGTCGGTAAGAAGGGAGTTGTTGGCCGGGCGAATGATCATAAAAGCCTATGCTGATACAACCCACCCTCTTAACAAACAAAGGGAAATACTCACTAAGCAGCTTGCAGTTAATAAGTATTGGACGAAGAAGAAGAAACCGATGTTAGCGCTACGAATAACAGATCTGGAGGCCTGCCAAAGGACGGATGGATTACCCATGAATCAGTTCTCTAAGCCCATGGAGCAGTTGGCAATTGACTGTCAAATAGATGATGTTTCGTTCAGGGATTTGAAGAACTCAGGACACCCAGATATTGCGGAAATGGGCTTTCGGGAGAGAATTCCATTGGGAAATGATGTGGTACAGATTTACACTGATGGCTCAAAGACCTCTGCTGGGGTTGGAGCTGAGGCATATGAGAAACCTTCCAGAGCATTTCGACAGATTCACCTTCGACAAGAAAGTTCGATATTTACGGCAGAACTGACAGCACTTCACCAGGCTATCACCATGTGCCTTGACAGGGAGGAAACGAAATTCCATATCTACACGGACTCTCAAAGCTCTGTGAGAGCTATCCAGCATTTTAAAAATTCGGCACGAACTCATTTTCTGATATTCAAAATACTACGATTGCTGGCGATCTGCAAGGGGCAAGATAAACAAGTCCAATTGTGTTGGATACCATCTCACGAGGGCATAAGAGGGAATGAAGTTGCCGATACTTTAGCCAAGAAAGGAACAACACATGGGATTCCGTCTCCATTTCTAGCATCCACTAGTGACATCTGTGCCCGACATAAAGGGGGAATAATGCAGAAATGGGATTCGCAGTGGAAGATGTCAATGGAGGATCATCCCTATCGGTCAATTCAACCCCATTTTAAACGAGAACCATGGTTTAATAAATTCCAGGCTTCAAAGTCCATGATATCCACTTTATGCAGACTAAGGACAGGGCATACAAGCGCCCCTTCACATCTGAGACGATTAAACCTGGTAGCTGATGATCAATGTGAATGTGGGACTGGTATTGCTGACCCCGACCACCTGATTTTGCTATGTCCGATCACGGAAGCCGGAAGGAATGAGATGCTGTATAAAATGGAAGGAGTTTTGAAGAGCGCTCCTAAAACGGTGGAAGACATTCTTAAAGGAAACCAACAGGTTTACCAACATTTAGCTGCATATCTTCAACTGAATGAAATGAAATTCTAATCCCACGATTGTGTTGGCCAAGGGATGCGTTCCAAAAGCCATTAAAAAAAAAAAAAAAAAAAAAAAAAAAAAAAAAAAAAAAATGGATAATGTAATGCAATTCTCTAAATTGAAAAAAAAAAAAAAAAAAAAAAAAACAAGGAATAAATTGACAATCCCAGCCATCAAATTTACCACATTATGATTACTTTAAGCAGTTCTATTTGTATTAATTGTATTAATAAATCTATAAATCATAGAAATTGGATAATAACTAATGTAATTATAAGTTCTGAAACTCCGTGAGCGAACAAAAAAAAATAAAATAAATAAATAAATAAATAAATAAATAAATATATAAATAAATGGCCAGCATGGCTGCACAGATGTTAACAGAATGACAGGCGACTAGGAAGTTGCTGTAGCCTAATATTTAAGATTAACGCTCCAGTAAATGGAGCTGGTAGTGCACGAATGGCACAGGGCAGAGGTTCGTGCAGCCCCCCAGCGGACCTGGATCGAGGCTTGAATTCGAATCAAATGACAACGAATTGAATGTAGGTTTGCAAGCATTGCAGACGAGTCTGTTTTTTTTGTTTGACTACAACGTATTTCATTCTCAACGCCAGTCATGATTCAATTTTTTCCCATATTTTATATTCAGGGAGTATTATTTAACGTAGTTTTCTTTTCCAAAAAATTTTTCATCCTATTTGGATTTTTTTTAGCAAAACTGGTCAGTAAATTTTGGTTTTGTAAAGCCTTAAAAAGAAAATTTATTCCGAAAACGCCAGGAAACAAAAATTAACGCCATCTTGTGATCAAAAATGAGAAACACACTTGTCAAATAAAGATTGAATTAAAGAATTGAGTTTACTGGTATGCTAAGTATAAAGACTCATTACAGTATGAAGGGCTTGACAGTTGATCATACACCTGTAATTTAAAAAAATTATTGTAAAAACCAGGGCTTTGATTCAGCATTATTACATTTATCTACCGAAAAGTTTGGTGAAAAGATTTTAATCTAGTTTATACAGACATTTCAAGAAAATAAGATTAAATAATAATTATATTTCCTATGCCACAGATGGTTGCTATTAGATTTTGCATTCAAGGAGAAAATTCAATATTATTTTTCTTTATTCTGATACGTCTCTTCCCCTTTTTTTTTTTTTTCATTTCGCGGCATTTTATATAAAAGGCTTTCTTGAATCTTGTTCTAAGTTAATGCAAATGGATGTAATGCAATTCTATAAATTAAAAAAAAGAAAAACAAGGAATAAATTTATTATCCCAGGCATCAAATTTACCCCATTATGATTACTGTAAGCAGTTCTACTTGTAAGAATTGTATTAATAAATTTATAATTCAGAATTCGGATAATCACTAGTGTAATCATAAGTTCTGAAAACAAAAAAAAACAACAAAAAACAACAACAACAAAAAAAAAAAAAAAAAAAAAGTAAATAAAATGACCAGCATGGCCTGCACAGATGTTCAAAGAATGACAGGCGACTATAGGAAGTTGTTTGACTTGTTTTAAGCCTATTGCTTAAGATTAACGCTCCAGTAAAAGGAGCCATAGTGCACGATTGGCACAGGGCAGACCATGAGACTGGTGCAGCTCTCCAGGGAACCTGGATCGAGGATCCTCCGTACAAATTGAATGTACGTTCGCAAATATTACTGACGAGTAGTATAACAGACAAGGAGTCTGTTTTTTTCGTTTGACTGCAACGTATTTCATTCTCAACGCCAGTCATGATTCAATTTTTTCCCATATTTTATATTCTAGGGAGTATTATTTAACGTAGTTTTCTTTTCCAAAAAATTTTTCATCCTATTTGGTTTTTTTTAGCAAAACTGGTCAGTAAATTTTGTTTTTGTAAAGCCTTAAAAAGAAAATTTATTCCGAAAACGCCAGGAAACAAAATTAACGCCATCTTGTGATCAAAAATGAGAACACACTTGTCAAATAAGATTGAATTAAAGAATTGAGTTTACTGGTATGCTAAGTATAAGACTCATTACAGTATGAAGGCTTGACAGTTGATCATACACCTGTAATTTAAAAAAATTATTGTAAAAACCAGGCTTTGATTCAGCATTATTACATTTATCTACCGAAAAGTTTGGTGAAAAGATTTTAATCTAGTTTATACAGACATTTCAAGAAAATAAGATTAAATAATATTATATTTCCTATGCCACAGATGGTTGCTATTAGATTTTGCATTCAAGGAGAAAATTCAATATTATTTTTCTTTATTCTGATACTTCTCTTCCCCTTTTTTTTTTTTTTCATTTCGCGGCATTTTATATAAAAGGCTTTCTTGAATCTTGTTCTAAGTTAATGCAAATGGATGTAATGCAATTCTATAAATTAAAAAAAAGAAAAACAAGGAATAAATTTATTATCCCAGCATCAAATTTACCCATTATGATTACTGTAAGCATTTCTACTTGTAAGAATTGTATTAATAAATTTATAATTCAGAATTCGGATAATCACTAGTGTAATCATAAGTTCTGAAAACAAAAAAAAAACACAAAAAACAACAACAACAAAAAAAAAAAAAAAAAAAAAAGTAAATAAAATGACCAGCATGGCCTGCACAGATGTTCAAGAATGACAGGCGACTATAGGAAGTTGTTTGACTTGTTTTAAGCCTATTGCTTAAGATTAACGCTCCAGTAAAAGGAGCCATAGTGCACGATTGGCACAGGGCAACCATGAGACTGGTGCAGCTCTCCAGGAACCTGGATCGAGGATCCTCCGTACAAATTGAATGTACGTTCGCAATATTACTGACGAGTAGTATAACAACAAGGAGTCTGTTTTTTTTTTCGTTTGACTGCAACGTATTTCATTCTCAACGCCAGTCATGATTCAATTTTTTCCCATATTTTATATTCTAGGGAGTATTATTTAACGTAGTTTTCTTTTCCAAAAAATTTTTCATCCTATTTGGATTTTTTTTAGCAAAACTGGACAGTAAATTTTGGTTTTGTAAAGCCTTGAAAAGAAAATTTATTCCGAAAACGCCAGAAAACAAAAATTAACGCCATCTTGTGATCAAAACTGAGAAACTCACTTGTTAAATAAAGATTGAATTAAAGAATTGAGTTTACTGGTATGCTAAGTATAAAGAGTCATTACAGTATGAAGGGCTTGACAGTTGATCATACACCTGTAATTTAAAAAAATTATTGTAAAAACCAGGGCTTTGATTCAGCATTATTACATTTATCTACCGAAAAGTTTGGTGAAAAGATTTTAATCTAGTTTATACAGACATTTCAAGAAAATGAGATGAAATAATAATTATATTTCGTATGCCACAGATACAGTTGGCCATTAGATTTTGCATTCAAGGAGAAAATGCGATATTATTTCTACATTCAGTTTTTTCTCTTTTAAAAGAGACAATTTAAACCGAAGTTAAAATATGATCTGATTATAATAAACAATAATTTTTATATTAATCATATTAACGTACAAAATTTACAAAAACGAACAGTTATTTAATTGCAATTATATTTCTATTGGCCATTTCTTATTACTCTTCGTATATCATGAATTCTTACTAGGCCTATATTCTTTCGCTTCGTAAATAACTTTTTTTTTTTTTTATTCTGATACGTCTCCTCCCTTTTTTTTTCATTTCGCGGCATTATATATAAAGGCTTTCTTGATCTAAATTAATGCAGATGGGCGATGTAGAATTCTATAAATTAAAAATAAAACAAGGAATAAATTTATTTTCTCAGGCCTCAAATTTACCCCATTATGATTACTGTAAGCAGTTCTACTTATATTAATTGTATTAATAAATTTATAAATCAGAAATTGGATAATCACTAGTGTAATCATAAGTTCTGAAACTTCGTGAACAAAAAAAAATGACCAGCATGGCTGCGCAGATGTTAAAAGAATGACAGGAGACTAGGAAGTTGCTGTAGCCTATTATTTAAGATTAACGGTCCAGTAAATGGAGCCCGGAGTGCACGAATGGCACAGGGCAGACCATGAGACACGTACAGCTCTCCAGCGAACCTGGATCGAGCCTCCTCAATCCGCTTCTATTGAATGTAGGTTTGCATTCATTACAGTCGAGGAGTCTGTTTTTTTCGTTTGACTGCAACGTATTTCATTCTCAACGCCAGTCATGATTCAATTTTTTCCCATACTTTATATTCAGGGAGTATTATTTAACGTAGTTTTCTTTTCCAAAAAATTTTTCATCCTATTTGGATTTTTTTTAGCAAAACTGGAAAGTAAATTTTGGTTTTGTAAAGCCTTGAAAAGAAAATTTATTCCGAAAACGCCAGAAAACAAAAATTAACGCCATCTTGTGATCAAAAATGAGAAACACACTTGTCAAATAAAGATTGAATTAAAGAATTGAGTTTACTGGTATGTTTATATGTCATTTCAAGAAAATGAGATTAATAAATAATATATGTTTTAATATAAATTTAATATAAATTTTAATATAAATTTATATGTTAATAATAAATAACAATTGTTTCCTGCCACAGTTAGTAGGTATTAGATGTTGCATTCAAGGGGAAAATGCGATATTACTTGTATATTCAGTGTTTTAAAAAAAAAAAAACGACGATTTAAACTGAAGTTAAAATATCTGATTTATAATAAACAATAATTTAAATAAATTTATATTAATGATATTAATGTACAAAATTTACAAAAACGGACAGTTATTTAATTACAATAATTACATATAATATTGTTAATCGTGTACACGATTAACAGTTAAAAGTTATTAACATCCTAAATAAATAAACATGTATATTGTTAAATTTCATGAGATATAATAGATAACTGATGCATAAACGTTAATCTCATGAAATTTTTAAACTAGTGTTAAAATCAGCTATCTCTTAATACATCTTTCAAAATAGAACTGCTCTCGGTTGCATGTGATGAATTGAACGTTGGAAGAACAAACTCCGACATTAAAAGTGATGGGGGTTTTGGAGAAGTTCTAGACGATCCTGCTTTATCCCCTTGCGATTGTTCTGGGAGTAATTTCATTTGCGGCTGCGGACGGGACTCGCTTTCCAAAAACCTTATAAACGCTTCCGACAACGACTGAGTATTTTGTGCGTGACCACTGTTCGGATGCAATAAATTGCTTAACCAACCAGAGCTGGTAGTATCAACACCGAGCTTAACACGTTCGTCTTGATTGAAATCTAAAACCGAAGCCATTATTCGAAGGACCTGAGACTTTCTATCCGACTGCGGAGAAGAAATATAACCGACCACGAGATTTTTAATTAACGACTTATCGATTTTTCCGACGTTTGATTGATTGGCGACCGATAATTTATTCTCCATGTCTTTAGCTTCCTCTTTTATCGTTCGCAGTTCTTCTTCTAGTTTCGCAATCTGTTGCGACTTTTTGTCTAGCTGCTCCCCTAGTCTTGAAGCTGCATTCAAGCCGTTTTTCGCATCCGCCAATTGCTTTTTAAGGGATTCGATTTCAGTTTCGAATTCCTTGAACCTTCTGTGAGATAACTGAATTTGATATTCGTATTTGGTAACTATTGCTTCTATTTCTCTTTCTTTATCCTGTTGAAATTGCTCCAGGACGATTTGCAGGCTCGTTAGGGAAGCCGCATGTTTCTGAACTTCATCTTCCGCCGCGGACAATTTCGCTTGTAGATCATCCCTTTGCAAGGAGATGAGTTTTATCTGACTTTGAAGTGACTCCAAATGCTGATTGGCACGGACGTTGGCTGATTTATAAATCGTGGATGAATTTTTTAGCTGTTCTTCCGCGCTGCTCAGTTTGCTTTTAAATTCGTTGATTGTCCTTTCGCTTTCGACCGCTTCCGACGTGTAATGATCTTCGACTTCGACCAAATGAATTCGTAACCTTTCCAGTTCTTTTCGTAAACTCGATTCTTTTTCTTTTAGTTCTTGATGTTCGTTTTGCAACTGCTTATATTTGGACTGCTCTTGGAGAAGGCAATTTTTAAGCCTCTCGATTTCGAGGTTGGAATCGTCCCCTCTTGGAGGGGATTCGAATAACGCGTCGGATCTCGTCCTTCTGTGTTGCTGCAAGGGTAGTTGTTCTTCCACTTTTACTATTTCTTTAGCTGCTAGTGATTGAATTTCCGCTAACTGCGTTTTTAACTGATTATTTTCTGCTAGAATTTCAGGTTGAGATTGACTTTTATTTTGACTCTGATTTAAAGCCTCTAGAGCTTGGCACATCCCGGCATTTTCCTGTTGAAGCCTAG
Organism: Liposcelis bostrychophila; assembly: GCA_037577465.1. Classification (NCBI taxonomy): domain Eukaryota; kingdom Metazoa; phylum Arthropoda; class Insecta; order Psocodea; family Liposcelididae; genus Liposcelis; species Liposcelis bostrychophila. Next base: position 29,490,512 of record CM075213.1, read on the forward strand.
CGATTTCATCCGCGTATTTGTTAATTTCTAATTTTAAAGTCCCTATTTCGTTGTCTAAAACATTTTTATTTTCCTGAAGGTTTTGTCGGTCAACTTCTAAATCAACGCAAGCATTCCTCCATTTCGTCATTTCTTCTTCGATTTTTTTAAAATCGGCATTTAATGCATCATTTGCCTGTTTCAATTCCGCCGAAATTGCCTCTTTAACTATGATTTGAGCTTTTAAATCTTCTAATTGACTTTCTAAATTTTCTTTGACCTCTTTCAATTCGCAGTTAAATTTTTCCAAGTGCGACTTCGATAACAAAGCTTCTTCTAACTCTTTTTCCTTCTGACTTAATAATCCACTTAAAGTTAAATGTTCAGTTTCCAATACTGTCAGCCTCTCTTCGTTCTTCATTTTCTCTTCGTAAAGTTTAGAAAACTGATCTTCTTTAGCACCGATTGAATTTTTCCAAAGAGAAACTTCATTTTCCAATTCCAGTTCTCTTTTAGCTGTCATACTTTTTAGAATTTCCATTTCCTGCTCCAGCTCAGTTTTCGACTTCATGATACAATTCAACTCCTCAATTTTCATTTCTAATAAATTTGCTAACCTTATAATTTCTTGCTCTAATCTTTTAACATCGTCTGTTTGACTTTGAATCATGCAATCCTGTTGCTGGCTTTCGATTCTGGCACATGCATTTTTCAATTCCTCCTTATTGGACATTAGTTCGACTTGTAAATTTTGGCACTCATTTTTCAAATGTGTTAATTCGCCTTGTAAACGTTCATTTAATTCCTTAAGTGACGCTTCTGATTCTTCCTTTTGTCTTATGTAACTTTCAAAATAATCAATCGATTTAATTAATAGTTTATAACAGGTTTCTTCATCTTCGGTTACATTCCAATTTAATCTGCTTAAAAAATTTTTCAATATTTTCTGTGACTCCACCTCTGAATCTTTGAAAGAAGTTATTTGTTTGCTTAAATCCTCTGAAGTTTTGACCTTTTCTAAAAACGTAGAATTTTCTAACTGTAGGTCATCAATTTTTTTTCTTAAAATTTCTAACTCATTTTCAACTTGATTGTTTAAATTCAAATCTTTCAATTGACTTTCTAAGTTCCTAATTTTATTATTTAAACTTTCGTTCTCAATTTTAAATTTTTTATTTTCAGCGTCAGTCTTATGTTTTTCTTCATTTAACGCTTGAATTTCGCAAACTAACTTTTCTAATTTCCCTTTTAAATTCTCGTGTTCTACAATCTCTTTTTTAATCATTAAAAACGATTCTTCCTTTTCTTTTTGCCCAGCTTCAACTTGCAGTTGCAATTTCTCAATCTCCTGTTTCAAAGCTTCAACCTCAGCCTCTGATGCCTTCCCAATTAAACTTTGATGTTCCACTTTCAAGGTTTCATATTCATGTGATATTCTTTCTATTTCATTTTTATAAAAATCCCTAACTTTAATGACTTCTAATAAGTTATTTTCATGTTCGTTCTGCAGTTCTTCTAAACATTGAGACAAATGTTCCTTTTCCTCTTTTACTTGCTGCAATTGATTTTCCAGTTCGCACATTTGTTGAATCTGATCATCCGTGATTTCAAAACTTTTAAAACTAACATCACCATTTCTTCTCAGTCTTTTATTCTCATTTCTTAAATATTCAATTTCTGCCTGGTATTGTTGATTGAGTTTTAAATTTTCATCTCGTAAACTTGCAATTTCCAAATCCTTTGTGGCACAGTAGGCTTCCAATTCTTTATAGCGTTCCTGAAGGGTCTGGGTTTCTTCTGAACTCTCGTCATCAGCATTTTCGGCCAAGACTTCTTTGGTTATTTTCGTGATTTGCCCTTTTAATGAATTTAGGCTATCTCCAAACGTTTCGCCAAACCAAGCCATGATCCTTTGATGATTGAAATTAAATGATTGAAGCAGCAACACTCGGTAATGTTTCTTTCATTGAATCGAAGATATTACCCTTAATTTCTTTTATACAACCGATTAATATCTTATCACTTCGTTTTATTTTGAAAACATTACACATCACAATTTTCAGGGCCCTTTTAACATGGGATTTAAATGTAAGAGTCCCTTAGTCAATGCCATCGGAAATTGGTGTATGAAGGATCCTTGTTTATGTCGTTGACTTTTTTATGAGAAAGTATTTTACAAGAATTTTTGAATTAAAAAATGTATGGGAATCGTCGTTGTATGTAAATTAGTTTTTATTAATATTTTTTTAATTAATATCGCATTTTCGCGGAATAATTATGAATTATGAGTTTATGTTTAACTTTTAGTGACAAGTTGTTTTTATAGCTGTATTTTTAAAAATTTAAATAGTTATCTGGATGTTCCTAGGTAATTGTAATCCTTTTTTTTTTTTAAATTAAAAGCCAGTATGCCTGACAGAAGTAAAATAATTTTTCTGTCTTCTTTCAGAGTTGTTAGACATTGTTCAAGGATGTTCAGTTCTAGAGGAGTTAGTTTAAAGACAGTTGTTGAATTTTTGGAATCATTTGCTCCAGTAACCTTGTCTGAGAAATGGGATAACACAGGGTTATTAATAGAACCACAAAATCCAAAGCCAGTATCAAACATTTTTCTTACTAATGATCTAACTGAAGATGTTGTGCAAGAAGCTTTAACCAAAAATGCTGATTTAATCATTTCTTATCATCCACCAATCTTCAGGCCTTTAAAAAGTGTAACCACATCGTCATGGAAGGTTATTATAATTAATGATTTAATTTATAATCCATTTTAAAGACCAAACTAAAGAAATATTCCCTCTGACATTTTTTAATTTCTTTTTGAAGTTCATAACTTTCAAGAGAAAAAATATTCTAATATTTTTTTTGAACTGTAATTTTTTTCACCTTTGTAATTAATGCTATTAATTATTTACAGGAAAGAGTTATTGGTACTTGCATTGAAAACAAAATAGCAGTGTACTCTCCTCATACAAGTTGGGATTCTGTACCTGGAGGAGTTAATGATTGGATGGCAAATAATGTTGGCAGTATGTATCCTAAACTCGAAAAGGATCTTGTTAGCTTATTTAAAAAAAAAATTAATATAATTTTTCAGTTATCAAAGACTGTAAACCAATTGAACCAAATGCTAATAACCCAGAGTCCGGAGTAGGACGGATCTGCACATTAGAACCTGAACTTCGTATATCATCCATAGTTGAAAATGTTAAAGAAGCCATAGGTCTAAACCATTTAAAACTTGCTTTAGGAAAAGGTGTTAATTTAGGTAAAGTTTGATATTTTTCTGTGCATTGCTTAAGTCCTTTTAATTTTTTTTCTTCTTTACAGAAGATAAAGTGACCACTGTTGCGGTTTGCGTTGGCTCAGGGGGTAGTGTCCTTCGTGATGTCAAAGCAGAATTATATATAACCGGAGAAATGTCTCACCACGAACTATTAGATGCAAATCATAACAAAACTACTGTCATACTATGCAATCATAGTGACTCAGAAAGGGGATTTCTAAAGGAGTTTGAAAAGAAAATATTAGAAAAGTTTAGAAATGAGCCATTGTTTGTTGCCGTATCAGAAAAGGATAAGGATCCAATAATCACAGTGTAGATTTTTCCAGTTAAAAAAAACAGTAATTTATAATATTTTTTTAATAATTCTTACACTTAAAAAAGGAAAAATATATATTATTAACAACAAAATCAGTTCAAAAAGTTTTTGGTTTTGTTCCCAATTAAATTAAATAAAATTAAATAATTGCAGTCGTTTTATAAAGTTGCGGCAGCTCATTATCACCTTTGCTTTGAACAAAAACCGACTTTATCGTTATCTAGTTCTCACTCTTACTGGATAATCAGAATTGTACCGCTTTTGATTAATTAATTAATTTTTTTTTTTTTTCAGTTAGTGATTATTAATGAGTAACATACCCTATCTTTATTCATTTTATGTTCTATTTATACTTGCATCAGGTTTTTCATTGGGTGGCATTAGAATTCTTCGCTTTCCATGCTACTTAACCCAAATATTGTATTTCCGGAAGACGTTTTCTTAAAAAAATATTGAGATCTAAAAACTTTCGTAATTTAAAAAAAAAAATTGTTACAATTCATCTTTAACGTCAACTTTTAACTTATCATTTAACATTTTTAAAACATTTGCCACACTACTGTAAAATTGACTGCTTTCATCCTCTGTTTCTACCTTTGCTAATTCGTTATAAATATTTCTTAAATCATTTAACAATATTAAAAAATCTTTACCATCTTGGAAGTCTGTTTTACAAATATCTGACAAAACAAACAAAGTATCCACAACCTTTTCAATTACATCATGCTGATCACTTAAATTACCCTCTGAATCACTTTTACTTTCTAACACCTCTTTAACGCTACTAAGCTTCATGAACCAATTTGGAATCCTTTTACACCAGTCTTGTTCGACTAATTTTTTTTCCAAATCCATCCTGTCATATTGTCTTAATCTCTCTTTTAAATCTTCAATATTTGATTTTGATAAATTTTTACCCTCTTCTTCTAAAATATTCATTTTTGTATCTTTCCTTTCAAACAACAAATCATGGAACAATGTAACAATTTTAATTTGCAATCTTGTCAAGTCTTCTTTTTCTGTATCAAAAATCTTAGCAAACACAGTCAAGCCTCCATCACTGATTAACTTGTGTTGGGCCATTGGGAATCTTCGAAGCAAACAAGATAAAGCATACAAACTCCTGGACCGTACATTAGCATCTTCATCAAAAGCTAAAATTTTGAGTAGTAAATTTATGCTGCCTGAATCCACTGCTGCGATTTGAACTTTGGGATTACTCTGTGTTGCACTTCCATGCAGTCTCAAAGCTTCTGATCTTATATCTGCATTCGTTGAGTTTAAACTTTTGTAAACAACGTCAGGTAAACCATTCATCTTCACAAATTCCTGAGCGTTATCATACTGATGCACCAAGTATTCTAAATCAACAAGCGTTGTAAGAATTTCTTCATCATCAGAGTTTTTTCCCAAAATGTCAAATTCTTTAAAATTTTTTACTAACCCTGACATTATTTCAACATCAGTTTTTACTAACAAATTTAATTCACTAAACTCCTTTTTTAATTCTTCATACGATCTAAATTTCTTCTTCACAGAATCCTCTGTAGCTTCTGGGTCATCTCCCTTGATGTTTTTCATTAACTTTTTCAACTCTTCAGGGTCATACACTTTTTCCTTCCCGTCTTCTTCCTTAACTTCAACTAAAGATTTTTTACTTGATCCTTTCTCTGCAAATTTAGCTTCCTTCTCCCCAGTCTGCAAATTTACTCGGACGTGTAGTCCGGCCGGTATAGACTGCCCTTCCTCAATTTTTTGCCATTCGTGCGTGGGTTTAAATGTTGCGTTTACCTTATCATCCGATTCGTTGCAAAAGGTCGGTGCACCGACGATTGAAATTATTAATAAAAACGATACGACTTGAGATTTTGAACCTGACATTTTGATGTAAAATATTCTAAGACTTTTAAAGTCATTAACGATTTGAGTTTCACTAACTAAGAATTGCAGCTGCTTGCACAATGAGAATACGTAGAGCGTGGTTTAAATTGATTCGTTGATTTGTTTACGTCGCCATGTTGGACTTTTTTTTCTTTCTTATCGGGGCCTATATTGAGACCCTTAGTGCCTAAAATCGACTGCAGGTAGCACTGATGTTCGTTAGTTTCGTAAACGTTATTTGATTTCGTTTGTAGTTTGTTCCTCTTTGATTTCGTTTTTAGTCACAAAAAGCGTTTTTTCTAATTATTCATTTTTATTATTCGTAAAACTGTTGGAATTTTTTTTACGTTACATGGTGTCTTGCAGGTAAAAAAAAAAAAAAAAAAATTAATACAAAACTCAGATCTTGATAACTTGTAACAAGACAAGTGAATTTTTTCAACAAATGAAACGTAAAAACTGAAAAAAAAAAAAAAAAATACAAATCCTATGCTGAATAAAATAATAAATAAAAAACATTTAGTAAATGTATTATACCAAGAATCGCATCTTTTCTTGTTTCTTTATTTGCATTAGAATTTTTTTGCAATAACAGAGGGGTCGTTATAATTTGCAGGCCCGCGCGAGTAATTACAGGCCACCCGTTTCCGATCGGAAATCAATACAGGCCTGGCCGGATTCGCAACCTGCCAACCTTCCTGACCAATCCTTGCGCATGAGCTTTCGCATATGAGCTTTCATTGATGAGCTTTTCACAGGCACCCTTACTGGCCGACGAGAAGAGAGCTAATTTTCGCGCGATCGCGATCGCGATCGTCGTTACTCGAGTAACGACGGAATTCGATTCCTCAAGAAAGAAGAAGAAAAGAGCCCAAATGAATAATTTTACATTGAGCTTTCACAGCGGAAAGCTCGATGTTAAAACTGGTGACTTTTCCGGACGAGTTCGTGAACTGATCGCTTTTCCTGACCAGTTCGTGAACTGGACGTCTTTGCTGACCAGTTCGTGAACTGGTCGTTTTTCCTGACCAGGGGTCATGTACATATTACGTAAGCATTTTTTTTGCCATTTTCAACCCCCCCCCCCCCCCCCCCCCCCCGTTGTAAGCATGAGTAAGGTTTTGGCAACCCCCTCGCCCTCAATATTACGTAATTTTTTTTTTTTTTTTTTTTTTTAATGGAACCAACGGCACTTGACTTGTAAATTTTTGTCTTAAAGTCCCTGTTGAATTTTTATAGAAATTATTCTCTAATGTTATTTACAATTTTAAAAAAATATAAAATTAATTAATTAATGTCATGTTTTTTTAAAATACTGTAAATGTTGCGGCGAGCTAATATTACATTATTTTGTTACCGTCTAAATAAAGGTAACCTTCTCTTTAATTTTTCTCAATGTAGGTGTTTATATTGGTTTATTTCAGTTCCATGAATTATGGAGAAAATTACCAAAGACAAGTGCCGTTGGTTTCATTAAAAAAAAAAAAAAAAAAAAAAACTTACGTAATATGGAGGGGGGGGGGTTGCCAAAATCTTACTCATGCTTACAACGGGGGGAGAGGGGGTTGGAAATGGCAAAAAAAAAAATGCTTCCGTAATATGTACATGACCCCCCAGTTCGTGAACTGGTCGCTTTTTCCTCGTTTTTCTTGAGCAGTTCGTGAGCTGGTCGCTTTTTTCCGTGTACGTATCACAAGATGGAGTTAATTGTTATTTCCTGGCACATTCGGAATAAACTTTCTTCTTAAGGCTTTACAATTTATTTTATAGTTTTGCTGAACAAAATCTGAGCCGGGTGAAAGATTTTTTGGGAAAGAAAGCTACAGGTATGATCTATTGTCAAGCACCTCATACTATAAGAACTCTCTATACTTAGCATATCAGTAAACCCAATTCTTCGATTTAATCTTTTTTCGACAACTGTGTTTCTCATTTTGATCACAAGATGGCGTTAATTTTTGTTTCCTGGCGTTTTTCGGAATAAAATTTCTTTTTAAGGCTTTACAAAATCAAAATTTAGTGTCAAGTTTTGCTAAACCAAATCGAAGTGGGACGAAAAATTTTTTGGAAAAGAAAACTACGTTAAATAATACCATCTGAATATAAAATACAGTAAAAAATTGAATCATAACTGGCGTTGAGAATGGAAACTAAAAAGGTTGCAGTGAGAAAAAAAAAAGGTGGAATGCATTAAGGCTGTATTGTCTGAAAATTTTCCAACTATTTATGTTTTCATATGTGAAACGGGCGGAAGCCTCGATCATGGTACTCTGGAGGGCTTCCGCTCCACGGCAATGCGTATGTGCGCATGATGCCTTATTTAGTGGAGAATATATAACTGGTCTAAAGCAGATTCCCCGTTCTCATGCATTTAGAATAAGAGCTACAGGAAGGTTATAAGTATTTCTTATTTTAATAGCACGACGGCGATAATTTTTGTTTCCTATGGTTTTTTGTAGCGATGCCAATAAATTGAAAAAAGTTGTCGATATAGTATATCGATATTTGTTTTAAAAAAATATCGACCTAATCGATATATCGATTGAAAAGCTATCGATAAGTGAATTATCGATAAATTGAACCATTTTTTTCAGAAAAGCAAAAAAAAAAAAAAAAAAAGGTTGCTGACCAAAAAAAGTAAAAAGTTTGTTGATGGTACTTTTTTCTTCTAAAAATTTTCTGAACATAATAATGTTTTGTTTAAAAAATTAAAATTTTTTTTTGCAAAATTTGCAAAATTCCCAAAAAAAATACAGTTTTTTCCCGAAAATATTGTTCAAATTATCGACCAGCGTTAAATAATGCTATCTGAATATAAAGTACAAGAAAAAATTGAGTCATAGCTAGCGTTGAGAATGAAAACTAAATAGCATAATTAAGTTTCTTTAAAAGAAAGAAAAGAAGGCGGACAGACTTTGGCCATAATACCTTCCGGTCCTTCAGCAGATTTGGGATCATACAAGTATTACGTTAGCATTTAACAGGAGAGGGGGAGGGGGGGGGGGGGTTGATGGAATGCTTACAGAGGGGGGGGGATTCCATGTCTTAGGGGTAATCCATAAATTACCTAAGCATTTTTTGGGCCCATTTTGATCCCCTCCCCCCTTCGGGAGTAAGCAAAAATAGGCTTCCTCTTATGAAGATTTAACACTGACGTAAGATTCTCTGAGACCCCCTCTCCCTCTTAAACATGCTTACGTAATTTATGGACGACCCCTTACGTAAGATTTGAAATTTTAAAAATTTGTCATTGTAAAAATAGTCTCAGTTCATAATTTCATTTTATGATTCCTTTAAATTCATTTTTGATTTTATTTTATTAAGTAAATGATTTTGTTCATTGGAAAAAAAAAAAAAATTAATGACTGGACATAGGTCACTTTAACACAAACTTAATAAAAAAATTTATCAAAACAGAAAGATCGCATAATATATTACATTATTAAATATTTACATGTTCGAATTCTATGTACAATCGGCATGAAAAAATCAAAATTTAAAAAAAAAAGGAAAAATTAAAAAATTAATTACAATGATTAAATAAAACGTGCAGCTCCGATTACGCTGCTTAAAATTAAAACCGCATTTTTCTAAAAAAAAAAAAAAAAAAAAAAAAAACCGCTAAAAAACATATCGAAAATTGCACTTGATTGCTAACTATTGCTTTTCAGTTCCATAAAAGAAAAACTCGCAGACCTGGCTATTAAAAGAGATTCAAAATTTAAAAACAATAATACGAAATTTAAAAAAAAAAATGTACGAATAGGACTAGATAAAATTTCAGGAAAAAAAATAATTTAAGTTTCCGTGTTTACAGGTTCTCTAGTATCGTGAATCCTAACATGTTTGTTATGATTCGATTTGGTACTGGAAGCTTTCCCACATATGTGACAAGTGTGCGGCCTAACTCCAGTATGAACTTTCATGTGATCTTTTAAATAATAACTTCTATGGAAGCTCTTATGACAGTCCTTAGCGGTGCAAACGAATCTTTTAGCTTTCTTATGCTCCTCCTGGTGTCTCAAACAATTGTACTTCCTTATGAATCTCTGACCGCAAATGTTGCAGGTGTACGGTTTGAAATTTTTGTGCGAATTTAAATGTGCCGCGTAATCGGTTTCGCGGAAGAAAGCACTTTTGCAAGTGGAACATTTAAACGGCATATTGCTCCTGGACTGATGGGTCCAATTGTGTAATTCTAAATTCCACTTTGTCGAAAACCGTTTATTGCAAATTTTACAAACGAAGGGTTTCTCACCGTTGTGAACCCTCATGTGAACGAGCAAAGAGGACCGCAAATAAATTTTTTCGCAAATTGGACACTGAACGTTTTCGAATTCCCTATTGTCCCCGGGCAAATATTCCGGCATGTGAGATCGCCTGACGTGACGAGTGACGCTCGCGCTGTGGATGAACTTCTGAGAGCAAAACGGACAAGTCTTTGGTTTGGTATCGTGAACTTCCTTGTGCCATTCCAATTTCCTTAAGCTGTGGAAAACCTCCCCGCACCTGCAAATGTAGTCCTTTGTTTTTTCTTGACTTTCAAATGGTGAACGTTCCTGTGTTGGATCAAATTGGAATGACGACCGAAGGTCCGATCGCACAGGGTGCATTTAATGGGTTTGTTACCCGAATGGCCGTTCATGTGCTCCTCCAATTTCTGCTTCGTGATGAAAGACTTGGGGCATAAAGAACATTCGTACGGTTTCACGTCTAAATGTCTTTTCATGTGCAAATTTAAATTCGGTTTCCTGTAGAAGGTTTTCCCGCACTGATTGCAAACCAGCGGATGAATTTTTAAATGAGCGTTGAAGTCGTTTTCCTCGTCGAAACAAGAGGAACAGGTCGCGCATTTAAATCGGACCTCCCCGTGGGCTTCCCTTAAATGTTCCCGGAGTCCTTTAAGACTGTTGGAGCAATAATCGCACCTCGGGCAATTCCTCGACACGAAATACTGAGACTTCAGATTTTCCGGACTTTCGGATTTCACTTCGTTTTCCCCTTTGATTCGAGCGTCCATCGTTTCCAAATTCGCGTTTTCGCTCTCCGGGTTTTTCGGTTCGCTGATTTCTTCTTTGATTTTTTCGCTCCTTCTCATCTTCGATTCGGTCGAGTGATTTTGATTAATGTGAAGCCTTCGGTCTTTCAGACAAGTGAAAATTTCTTTGCAATACGAGCATTCGAAGTGCCTCGCTTTTTTGCTCAGCGGGATCCGTTCGGTTTTCACGTTTTCGTTCAAATGGACCGTGTTTTTATGAACCCTTCGCTCCTTCGGGCACGTGAACGTCTCGTAACAAATCGAACATTTAAAAGATTTCTTTATGGTTTTCCCGGTTTCGACGATCTCATCGTTCCCGACCGTTTCGAGATCCCGTTTCCAATCGGTAACGCTTTCCACGTCCCCGTGGAACAACCCCCAGTTGGAATTTTCCGCCCCTAAACTTTCTTGCTCGGATAATTCCCCCCTGGCCGGCATGGATTCATCCGCCTGGATGTTCAAAGCAAGGGGGGACAAATCCGGGAGGTCCAAGTGATCCTCGTTCACTTGGCTAGTAGTCGCTTGGTAATTATCCAAATCGTTTTTCGATTCCGAATTGACGAGCTGAATGACGGATTCGATGACCGGACTGTTTTCCGTTTCTTTTTCCGTGTTTTTAGCGCTAAATTTGATGATCGGCTCGATCGGCGTATTGTTATTGTTGTTGAAATAAATTCGAATCCCCTCGACCTCCATAAAATTACTAAACCCGAGAGAGTTGGGTATGTTCAAGTCCGGGAACACTCTCGGGCTTGAAGGTGGTTGCAAATCCGTGTAGGTAACCGGTTGCAAATCCGTATAATGCGGCGCTTCCCGACTCGGCTCATATCCACCGTTATCGTAATAATTATTGTTATCAGTCTGATCGTCGTTATCTAATAATTCCGAATCTAAGCTCACGAATTCAGTTTGGTTCTCTCTCCCTTGCCTCTCCTCTCTTGGTTCACTAAACGGTATATTTTCTTGCTGAATGAAAATATCAGATCCATCACAATTCCTTTCGATATTGGCACTGTTAATCTCCTTTGGTATATCTTGACTTACAGGCTCAAACATAACTTTTACTTTTTTATCCTCTTCGTATTCCCCAACAAAATTCAATTCTACAGGGTTTTTCTCCCTCGTTTCTTCCGGTTTTCTTGATTCCACGATAACGGAATTTAAATCATGATGCTTTTCTAAATATTCAGTTACTTTTGTTATGCTTGAGCATTCCGTTTCCGTAATCACCGGCGTGGACTGAGATTCATCTTGTTTAACATAACAAGGAGCTTTTAATAAAGGAGGGGGAGAAGGAGTTTGCGAGCATGACACTGAACTACATCTTGATCTGTTCATCAGAGTTAACGGAGGTGGTGAGATCATGCCGGAATTTGAAGAAGAAGTTGAACTAGAAGTTGAAGGAATTGGAGTTTTACTTTTTGTAATGTTTTTGGTTGCTTTTGCTCTTGTAATAACTGATGTCTTCGATGAGTTTGGTACTACTTTATTTTTCTTTAATTTGATTTTCACATTTTTCTTCGATTTTGAACGATTTGGTGTTCCTTCATCTGATTTTGCATCACTCATATCCACTTCTTCCGCTGTATTTGTTGCAATAGTGCAACTTGGTTTATTTTGACTAGAAGATGCTTGAGTATTAGATTCAATAGCAGATACTGGAAAACTGGTAAACATTGGTTGTGACATTGGGTACGGCTGTGGAATATATGGATTGTACATAGGATTATATAAAGTCTGTGCAAATACACCATTTTGATTAGGAACACAATTATTAGGTGCTACAATTGCCGGAACTTGAAAAAACTGAGGCATGATTGTAGAGCCGTTGCTTGTCATAAAATGCTGAAAAGTAACTGCTGTTGTCATTTGTGTCTGCGGATTCACATACTGTTGAGATGGAGATACAAACGCCATGTTTGAATTTCCCAGTGAAGAGGGAAGTGTAGAATTGTTTGACTGAGATGATCCTGACCCTCCATTAGTTGCTTTCAATAAGGCTTCTATAACTTGCTCTTTAGGATGGGTTTCCAAGTGTGCTTGTAATGTGATACCCTCCCTTAGGTAAAGGGTACAAACAGGGCAACACTGATTTGCTGTTTATCCATTTTTACAACCAACTGAAATAAATTAGAAAAAACAAAATCAATAAGGGAGGTTGTGTTCATTGAACCCTGAATCCTTAAATTCAAAATCTTAAATAGAAAAAAAAATGTACTGTACATTACATGAAAATCGGGGACAATGAGCCTACGTAAAAACGTACTAATCGATATTGTGATAACGATAAATTGCTTTGAAAGACTTACCTTCAACGAATTCGTCCTCAGTTCATCTTTTTAAATATAAAATTGAAGGTTCTGATAAAATTTCCAACATATTAAAATGGCTGATTATTGTTCGATGTTTTAGTTCGAACAATGCCTACTGAATGTAGGGAACAATGAGGTTTATAGTAAAGATGTCACTAACCCCGTGTGATTTTGTCCTTGCACTCACTTTCAGCGTCATTAAGCGATACATACAGCCCCGCATAAATTATAGGATAAATATTAAAACAAATGTATAAGTTCGATTATAAAAAATTAAACAAAATATTTACAATTTTTTGACAAAGTAAATACCGACGCCTACTTTGATTTTTTTTTTTAAAACAAAAAAAAAAACAAAGACAGGAAAGGGATTTTATCTCCTTACAGTTGGTATTAATTTTTAGAGGGCGACACTAGACATGACTGCCTCCATTTTTTCCCCTCGCTTCTTTTCTATGTTTAGCTTTTGTATAATTTCAGCCAATCGGAATGAATCCTGAGAATGTCGAACTGACGCCCTTTTAGTGATTAAAGCAATATGTCCGTCCGTCGAGTATTCTAGAAATAAATAAATAAATAAATTTTGAATATGGATATTTTAAAAGCAGAAATTGAAAGGAAGAAAAGGCTGCTAGAGGAAGCAAAAGTTTTGGTAGGAAACTTTAATTAAGATCTATTTGGCGTTTCAATTATTTGGAACAGAATAAAAAATGGATGTTATTTTTATTCGTTCCTTATTTGCATCTTGTTATTGTTTTGCTAATCAGTGATTTAAATTTTCAGGAGCCTGCAAAAAAATATTTTAAAAGAGGCGAGCTTCTGGCCAAACAAGAAGAAGAATATATAAAAAAGTATGTATCAGAGCAAAATAATTCAGCATCTTCGGACTCACCTACTCAAGCAAGTAGCCTGAAAGCTGACGAAGCATCTGATCATGCTACATTGTCTAGGAAAGAAGTTATACGAAGGCTAAGGGAAAGGGGTGAACCTATCATATTATTCGGTGAATCAGAATTAGAATCTTTTCATAGACTACGAAAATGTGAAATATTAGAACCAGAAGTTAATAAAGGATTCAGAAATGATTTTCAAGAAGCTATGGAAAAAGTGGATCAAGCCTTTTTGGATGAAATTATTGCATCACAACAAGAAAAGCAAGGGAGATCAGATTTAGATGTGAAAGTGCAGGAGGATCCAGGCATTACATATGACGACATTAAAAATATGGCAAAGAGGCTAGGCAGAGGGAATAGGGAACATGATATGCATGTAATTTATACTTTTTTACAGGTACATAATCTCTTTTAACATAAAATTTTTAAGCAATGATTTTTTAATTAATTTTTTTTGTTTTAGTTTTTATTGAAAATGTGGGGGAACAAACTAAATGATAGGCCACCAAGAGAAAAGCAAACAACCAAGGGAAAATTACAAAGTGCAACATTTACACAAACTCAAATTTATTTAAAACCGTTGTTAAGGAAATTAAAATCAAAGACATTATCTGAGGATATTGCTGAGAGTTTGACAGAAATAATTGCATTTTTATTAGATAGAAATTATATTAAGGTAAGGATTACAATACAAGGATTAATGATGGCATGAACATTCAAATGATTTTTTTTCCACAATTTTTCTGGTTTTTTTTTTAGGCTAATGATTCATATTTACAAATGGCTATTGGAAATGCTCCTTGGCCAATAGGAGTGACTATGGTCGGTATCCACGCTCGTACTGGCCGAGAAAAAATCTTCTCGAAAAACGTAGCTCACGTATTAAACGACGAAACCCAAAGAAAATACATCCAAGCATTAAAAAGATTGATGACAAAATGCCAGCAATTTTTCCCGACAGATCCATCGAAATGTGTCGAGTATGCTGCTTTTGGACCTTTGACGTGAACGAAGAGTGATAAGGTTAATTGAATTAAACACAGTGATAATATTTATAAACTTTATTTTAATAAAAATATGGATTTTTTTTGTTTTCTTTAGAAAAAATGAGTGATTAATATCTTATAGCAAAGAGAGACCTTCACCAGTCTTAATTTGTTGCAAATGGTGCAACCCAACCGCCGAATGCTTTTTCTATTTCCCGCGCTACTGCTAAACATAAATGATCTTTATATGGAGCTGCTACAACTTGAATACCTAGCGGTAATCCGTCTCTACTTAGCCCCAGAGGCACTTGAGTTACTGGTAGCTTAAGTACATTGAAAATCGCCCAGTAACCGAAGTTAAAAGGCCGGAGGAATGCTGTATAGTGATAACTTGCAGGGAAGGAATGACTTGGGTAGAGTAAAACTCCATTCTCTCCTAATATTTCCTGAAATTAAAAATCAAAAAATCAATAAAACAGCTATAAATGAGAATTTTTTATTTTGTGAAACTTACTAAAATCTCATGCCGCAATTTTTCGGTCTGGAGTTCAGCCCATCTAGCTTTCTCCTGCGGTAAATAATGATCTATGAGTTTAAAAATAGCTGCTAAGGTATATTCACTCTTCCCAATTGCTTTTTTCAAACATTCCTGAACGACTGAAATATCCTTTTCCCTATTTCCCAATTCATCTTTGAATTGGTAGGGCTCTTTTGTCATCCAGTACCTCCATAATCTGTAACTGTATTGTATTCCATCTAATTCAACTTTTTTGCAGGGTTTCCGCTTTGTTCCTGGCAGAGATGAACAACTTTCCGGAGTGCAAGAGTTAATTCAGAGCAGACTTTGCTTGATCTCACATCATTTGACTGTTCCATATAATAGAAATTGATATTTTTAAGATCGACTTTTTCGTCTAGTTTAACGAATTGTAATTGATCTTTGGCAAGAACTTTGAGAAAAGGAATTAAGTCCTCGGAGTACTTTGTCATCGGCCCGGCAGTTACCATCGTTTCTTTCTCTTCTCCAGTCCGCCTTGTCGTACCTTTCATCGGTGTAAGTCCGGTCGTGGGTTTATGTCCGAATATTCCGCAATAAAACGCAGGCATTCGAACTGATCCTCCAATATCGGTTCCGATTCCCAAGGCGAACCGCACGCAGTGACTATGCTTGCTTCTCCACCGGAAGAACCTCCAACCGTTCTGGTCGTGTTATAAGGATTTAAGGTTTGTCCATACAAATTATTTCTGGTTTCGCACCATAAATTTAATTCAGGTACATTGGTAACACCAAGCAGAATACCACCAGCTTCCTTCATTAATCGTACCAATTCTGCATCTTCCTCTCCTTTTGCTCCTTTGCGACATATCAATCCAAATGAAAAATTTAATCCTCTACAACTTGTTGTCTCTTTGGTTGTAAAAGGAACTCCTAGGAATGGTTTTTGTTTTTCTAATTGTTCGATAGTATATGAATTTGTATTCAAAAATCTATCTACATCCTGAGCTTCTTGTATAGCTAAATCAAATCTTTCATCTACCATGGAATTGATTATAGGATTAATTTGTTCGATTCTTTCAATGAATGCACGCACCACAGTTTCTGATGTAACTTCTTTATTTCTGATTTTCTTAGCTAAGGCTACTCCACTTTCAAGAACCAAATTGTTCTTAACCTTTGGAATTGTTTTTTTCTTTGTGTCATCGTAGAAAACAAGACCAAAGGTATAATCAATTATCTGATCGATTACACTTTTGACAAAGAGCCAAAGCTGAACCAAAATGCTTTTAATCATGCCGAATGTAGTTTTTTGTCTTAATCTTCTATATTTTAAATGCACAGAATCAATGGCTGGTTTCTGAAATTGTAAAAAAATGAAAAAAATAATCAGTTTTTAAGCCTATAAAAAAATTAAGTATGTTTCTTGGGAACTTTGCCTAGAGTGTTGACTGCAAAAAATCTTTCCAAAATAAAGGTATGAAACAAAATTATTTAAAGATATTATAAACAACCTCTTTTTTAATTTTTTGCCCCATTAATTAGCTGTAAATCTTTAAATTTATAATCAGTCTTCAACTTTAAATATCAAGATCTTAGAACTCTAGGAATATGGGCCAAAGGTCTTACATAACATGCCTTTTAAATGTAAACATAAAATGACCATAAAATGTGAAAGTGTAACATGTACATTGAAAATTGTTTTTTGTGAATTTTTCTTAAAAATTGATCAATGCAACAATATGGAAAATTTTAGATGATCAGAATTAGCCGCACTTTAATAGGCACCTTACTTTATAAAATACTCATTAACTTTCACCTTCAAAATTTTCCTTAAAAAAAAAAAAAATTAATTAATTAAAGCTACACAATTGCAACCCAACTATACCTTACACATATTTCAGGTACAAGACACACAGAAAGAGAAATTCTTAAAAAAATTATTAATATACCTTAACGTTGCAAAAGATTGCCTAAATATGCCACAATGACATGTCGGAATGATGAATCAGTCTTAAAATTTTTGTTTAACAACAACTCACCTGATTTGGCACCCGCGCCATTTTGCCAAGTATTGGCCTTGACTTAAGAGCTACCTTACGGCCTGTTTAATAACTAAAACGGTTTTCCCGCGCAGGCATAGGTCAGGTCTTCGCAATTACGATTAAATAAAAATTTGGCTGGAAAATGTAAAAAAAGGACGGGAAACTTACCATAATAAAATACACCTTCATGACCCATATTTCCATTTTATATAATAAAAGAAATCCGATATCGGTCATGATACACAACATGTACATAATTTCAAAAGGTATTAAAAATTTCATTGATTTAAAAAAGTCGATACATTTACGGTACATAAAAACAAAAATTTGGAAAAAGATAATCATTTTCTTGTTGTTCTAGAACCATTACAACTTCCCGTAACATACTGCGATAACATCATCGACCTTTAACCTCTTTATGCATTCATTTATTAATCATAATAATGTAGTTTATCTTCCTTTTAATCTTCAATTTCATCATCAATAATTTTTGTAGCAATAACAATCAAATTTTAAAGAGATTTTGTTTTTCAAAACTGAATTTGCTAAAAGGAATATAATTTTCTTTTTTTTTTTTTTTTTTACTTTGAGGGAAGGTGAGGAGAAAGGGAGAAGGAGGAGAGGTTAATTGGTCGGCTTGATGCCATAGACCATCTACTTGCTTTTAGAATGAATTCGTTTTTTATGAGTGTCCAATGTCGTTATAAAGAGATCCAATTTTATGTGTATATCCAATTTATGTATGTATCCATCTTAGCGTTTGTGGGATCTACGTATTACAACGAGGTTAAGATGGCTGTAACTGTAGATCCTACAATGCCTGCTAGAGGGCGGGAGTGTCGGCGGTCACCCATCCAGTAGCTGGCCGTCATCAATGCTGCTTAACTTCACTGATCACGAGCCGCTATTCTGAATGAATCACCACTCCGACCCCCCATATAATTTTCTTTTGAATAATTTAGATAACCGCGTCTTTATTTGTCTAATGCCACGCCGAAAAACCTGTTAAAAAAAGTTTTTTTCTCAAGTTGTCACCTTGTTTAATTTTGATTTTAATAATGTCTGCCGAATTTTGATGTTTTTTCGGTAGAATTGTTGAGTCGGTAAATTCGTCCGCACCTTAGAACTTTGTTTTTAATTCCGGTAGATTAAGTTTACGTTAATATACGTTTCCGACAGGTAAGAATCGTTAGTTTGCTGTTCGATTGCCCTCAAAATTCGATTTAGTTTCATTTAGAAATAGGCCACGGCCGGTGGCTTTTTTACTACCGCTTTGTGTGGCCTGTGGTAAGTTTTTTAAAACGTATGTTATTTTTTACCGTGGGAAATGGAAAATGCGGGTTTCGGTGATGTTAGGAAAATTTATGGGAGTTGTTTAGTCGGACTATGGAATCGGCGCAATTCTATGAGGAAAACTTCAATGGAAATAAAGATTATTTCTTGAAACGTGGAGAAATCGCGTTATATAATTTATATATCGCGAAGTCGATATGTCGCTTAGGGATAAAGAACATTTAACCAGTCAAGCGGTTAAATTTGGTTTTAATTCGTTAAATTGCAACGAATCGATATATTAGTTATCGTCAAGGTGATTTGGATTACCGACGAAAGAGCGGAATGAAAATATCGCGGAGTGTATTCACCTCTTGTCACATTATCTCTGAAGTGATGTATTTATTAATCTCATAGAAGAATATCATTTGAATATTTTTTTGTTTTCTTAGATATTTTGTTAATGGATCAATCTGAACCAGATCTGCCTTCTCACTTGGGTTCAGTTGAGAGTAGGATTGAAAACAAAGAAACTATGACAGGTGAAACAGAAGATGAATACGAAAATGATAATGGACGAATTATCTCCAGCAGTCCTACTGGAGCAGAATTTGGTGACTCACCCAGTGACAGAACCGAAGAAATGGCTTTTGATGGGTATACTACTAACTGGTAAGTTGAACAGAAACAAAAAAAAGTGGAATATTCATTATACTGTTAGTTCTCAAAATAAAAATTAACGCCTAAACATTTAATGTTTAGAAAAATTATCAGAATGGTTTTTAAGCAGAATTATTATTCCCTGCACACTTTTTTAAGATTCGTTCATTTTTGAAAAAAAAAAAAAAAAAAATTGAAGTTATTAGCTTTTTATTCTAAAATTACGATGCTACCATGACCTTTTCTGATTTTATTTTATTTATATTTTTAAAATTAATTTACAGGGAAGAAGAAGGAAACTTTTCCACACATTGTGAAAATGGATTAGATCCAATTGCTTTACCCTGCAGTGCTAATTATGAGGAAATGAATGCAGCATATAATAAGAGCCAAGGAAAGGAAAATATTCAAATTTATGATGAACAGTCTGCAAAACCATCTCCTCAAGAATCCTTTTCTGATGGAAGAAGTAAAAACGAAACCATACACAGTCCGTTGAAAAATTGCACTTTTGAATTTCCTATGAGACCTTGGCAGGGTCCTGATAATGAAACGCAACAACCTATAGAAAGCCCGAATTTCAACACCGATTTAGAAAATTTATTTAGCACCGAGCAACAAGGAGATGTTCTAAGTAATAATTTAATTTTTTATTCTATAACAGCTTTTTTTTTCTTGAAGAAATGAAATTAATTTTGATCAAAATTTTAGGTCCCTCAACCCCTGGTGTTTGTGGGCTTTGTAACCTCGGGAACACATGCTTTATGAATTCCGGGCTTCAGTGCTTATTAAACACCCCTACCATGGTTCAGTTTTTCATGAAACAGATCCCGGAAGACACTGCCAATCCGGATTCTCTAGCGGCTCATTTCACTAATTTGTTTCATAAGGTGTGGAGCGGGAAATACAGTAAAGTTAAACCGACTGAATTTCATCAAGCTTTAGGAGCTCACCATTCTCAGTTCAAAGATTATAGGCAGCATGATTGCCAAGAATTTTTAGCTCTTGTATTAGGGAGCTTACACGAATTATTGAATACGGCCAGTAGTAAAAGTCACGTTTCCGATCTATCCGCTGATCCCATGACACCTCACAGCACTTGCGAAGAGGATAGAGAAAGCTCGGGTGCTCGGAATCCCATGCAGGAAAGTACGGATCACGATTCGGGGAGTCAGATGGCGCTGTCTATTACTGGGTTGAGGTGTGAAGCGTCGTCGTCCTCTCATAGTTCCGAAAGTTCTATAGGAGCGAGTCAGATTAGAATGAGACCTTTGCCTGAGGATGTTCAACCGTTTAAAAGCGTACAATCTACTGGATCTGTACTGTGGGAGGCGATGGATTCCATAACGGAGGGAACTGGTAATTTTCATCGTGTGACATTGAAAAAAAAGTTTTATCAATTTTTATTTATTTTTTATTTTTATTTTATTTTTTAGATGATAACATGGCAGCTCCTATGGAAAACGTCACTCAGTTAGAAGAAAATGCATGCGTAAATATGGACGAAACGGGTAGCAATATTATATCCGATAATGCACTGAAAAAGGATACGAAATCCTTTATTTTGCACGATAAGTCAAGGCTGGAAAAAAACGAAGTTGCCTCGCTAAATAATTCTCAATGTTTTCGCGGGTACGAAGACATTTTAAAAGACGCCAAAACTTCGAACGTTAACGTTTTAGTGACTGAACAAGGTGCCAACAATGAAATAGTTTTCGATTCTGATAAATTTCCAAAGCACGAGAGTACAAGACGGAGGGATGCGTTAGAAAATCCTAATCTCACGGAATTTCATAACTTCGATGGAAAAGCAGTAAGTGCATCTTGCACCGACGAATCGTTCCGTAAATTTCTTTCTTTTTTTCTCATCTGTGCAATTGCGATTTCGTTACAGATTAGTATAAAACGAATTAAGGAAACAAATAAACTGCATGACCAAACGGAAACTACAAAAGACTATCTGGCTATAGAAACATTTTATAATAGCAACAATAAGCGCTTTAAAGTGAGTTTTCCCATCGAAATAAGTTTTTTGGTTCCGTAGTTGGTATATGGGCTTAATTTTTTCTTTTTTTTTTTTTATACAGTTGGCTGAAAATTTAGAAAAAGAAAAAAATTATAGAATGGAAATCGAACGGAAATTATGTGATGACACAAATGGGATCGATCCTGAAAATGGAGGAGCTGGAGAATTTTCCGGTGCTGCTGCTTTAAATAATCCGATTGACGTAGATGATGAACTGGAGGCTGATAAGCAATGGGAAAAACATTTAGGGCACAACCAAAGCGTGATCGTCGACTCTTTTCAAGGTCAATTTAAAAGCACGGTAAGTTTCTTTTAATTGCGTACTGTCGAATTTTGGTCTTTAACCCCGACATGGAGCGTCAGGGTAGTTGAGCAATGCCAGGTTTTGGTTTTGAGGCAATTTTTAGGCATTCGATTTTGAATTAGTACTAATGCTACCACCGGGTTACCATAAGGGTTGTGCCCCAAAACTAAATTTTTTTTTGGACTTTCACCCATCGATAGGACCTAGTGAGGGGTTAAATTAGGCCAAATATTAGGGTCGAAATGATAGCCGTTTCTGAGGCGGGGATGGGAGTATTCATTTAGTTTTTATTTTTTTGGCAGAGAATGGGTTGTCCGATTGAAGAATCCAAAAACCGAAAAAGAAGCTCTTTCAAAGGGCTATCTAAGGGTATAATCGTTAATTTTTTTAAAAATGCCTCATTGGCCGAAATGGCCAATTAAAGGAAAAAAAAGTTATTTTCTTCATGTTGGCTTCGCCGGACCAAAATTTCGCTATGACAGCCAAAAAGTACGTCAAAAAGTGGCCTAAGTACATGTGCTTCTAAATTATTCTTTCAACAAGAAAGTGGCCAAAAAATTGGCAAAAAGTTAAAAAAATTTTTTTCGCTGCGAAGATGACGCCGCACATAAATCTCGCTATCACCACGTGAGAGTACGCAAAAAACTGGTCTGGATACGTATTTTTTTGGTTTTTTTCCCCAACGGTCAAAGTAGCCATAAAATGGCCAAAATCTCAAAAAAAATTTGTTTCGCCACAAACACCACGCTGGACCAAAATTTCACCTTCACCATGTGAAAGTACGCAAAAAATTGGCCCGAAATCTTGTATTTCGTCTTGGGACCCTAAGGGAGAAAGTGGCCAAATTTAATGGCCAAAATCTTAAAAATCGAGGAGTGAATGATTATGAGTGAAAAAATTTTTTTGCGATTTTTATGATTTTGGCCATTTTTTTGGCCAGTTTCTTGTTGAAAGAAAAATTTAGAAGCACATGTACTTAGGCCAATTTTTGGCGTACTTTTTGGCTGTCATAGCGAAATTTTGGCTAACATGAAGAAAATAACTTTTTTTTCCTTTAATTGGCCATTTTGGCCAATGGACCATTTTTAAAAAAATGAACGATTATGCCCTTAGATAGATAGCCCTTTGAAAGAACTTTTTTTTTCGTTTTTTGGATTCTTCAATCGGACAACCCATTCTCTGCCAAAAAAATAAAAACTAAATAAATACTCCCATTCCCACCCCAGAAACGGCTTTCATTTCGACCCTAATATTTGGCCTAATTTACCCCCTCACTAGGTCCTATCGATGGGGAAAGTCCAAAAAAAAATTTAGTTTTGGGGCACAAAGCTTATGGTAACCCGGTGGTAGCCTTTCAAGTTTCGAAAAACAGAAGTTATTTTGAATCGTTTAAAAATTAATAATTTTATTTTTTTAATTTTATTTCCAGATTGTTTGTTCAGAATGCCGTTACGTCTCGTCGACTTATGAACCATTCATGTATTTATCAGTACCACTGCCCCATGCTATGGAACAACAAATTTGCGTAACTTTCGTCCCCGCTAACTCGGAACCACCCACAAAATATTTGCTTACATTGAATAAGCAGGATAAAATAATTAAAATTAAGGAGCATTTAAGGAAAGTTATGAAAGCAAACGTTTCCATGAATTTGGAATTGGCCGAGGTTTTACATCATCACATAGCCAGGATACTTGTAAGTAACTACAAAAAATAGTAACACCTGTAAAATAAAAATTAAAAAAATGTTAAGTTTATTAATAATTTTTTTTTTTTTTTTAAGGATGAAAATCTTTTTATCCGTTACCTCGGTATCAATGACCCTCATCGAAGCATTTACGCCTTCGAAATATCGGACGAAATAACTTGTTCGGCGCAAAAATTGACCAACGTAGTTACGTCGACGAAAGAAGATTGCGAGGATTGTCAAACGGAAACGCCGGAGCCGTTGGACTTGACCCCCGAGCAAGGCTCCCCCGTAGAATCAAATAAATCGAATCATAAAAGACTTTACAGATTCAAAAATGTACAGGTCGGGAAATTAAATAACCGAAAGAGAAGGATCCCGAAAGCGAACGAAACCGAAACGAAAAGTAATATATCTAGCACTATTAACAATAATTTGAAGGCTTGCTCCGAGCCTTGTGTAAATAACCTGTTCGATTCGACCCCGGACGAGCCCCTCGTGGAATACGGACCCCATTTGGAGCATCAGGGGGACGGGGACGCCGCTTGGGGGAACGAAAAAACGAAACCGATGGAAACAAACGAAAACAACGATTGGAAGAGTTGCGCCATTTGTTTGGAAGAAGTGGAAAGAGGTTTGAAAAATCATAAAGGTTGTTCTTGCTTCCTCTGTGATAATTGCATCGAGAGATCTGTTAAACATTATAGCAACGATGAAAATAAAGGATTGATGAAATGCCCGGTTTGTAATGATTTGGTCGATCCGAAAAAAGTTTTTGTCGTCGTGGATGACGTGAGCGAATTTAGGACTTCAATTCGAATGCTTAAAGTCCCCGTTTTGTTTCGGCAAGACGTGGAAGGGGAAGGGAACAACAACGAGAAACGTCAAAAGTTGTTCGGTCATCCTCATTTGATCAAGGTTGCCAATAGACTGAAAGGATCGGAGCTCTACGAAGTCGTGGGAAAATTAGTTCCTTACAATGCTTGTTATTCTATTGTTTTAGTTGATGGTCAGGTGAGTTTTTTTTTTTAAATTTGTTTTATGCGATGAAATAGACGAGTGAACATTTCAAGGAAATGAATTTAATTTTATTTTATTTTTCGCTTTCAGGGGTATCACTGTTCTCGATGCATGTACACTGTCCATTGTAAAGGCTGTAAAATATCAGAAGATACGGAAATTAGTTTACAGACGGGTGATAATTTGGCTGTTAGATTTACTAGTTCTGTCGTCGAAATCCCTGCTATTGAGGATCCTAGCTTGAAGGAATTAAGGAATCAAGAGCAGTTGTCTTTGTATGACTGTTTGGATGCTTTTAGCGAAAGGTTAGTATCGTAGGAAAAAAAAAAAAATTCCTAAGAAAAAAACAAGAATCACAGGGCAAGTTTAGAGGTAAATTCGGCTAGCTCAGTTGCATAAAAAAGAAATCTAAATCATTTGTTTTTTAAACCTAAAAAAAATCTAAAAAAAGCCCTTATTTGTTTTGTAAACAAATAAGTTTTCGAATCAAAACAAACTATCCGGATTGTATAAGTGGAAGGTTTTCATATGAGGTCGTTTAAGCCCGCGCGAGTAATTTCAGGCTACCTATTTCCGATCGGAAATCAATACAGGCTAGACCGGATTCGGAACCTGCCGGAGCTTTCCGGTGGGAAAGCTCGGTTGAAAATTCGTTTTTTTAGGTTTTTTTCGGCTCTTTTTTTACGAGGAATCCGAATCCGGGTTGGCCTGTAGAAAAAAATCATGCGGAACACTCGGCCTGGGTGCTTGAAATATATTTTCCCAAAAGGAAGGTTCGAGAACTGGTCAGTTTACGAACTAGTCAGCAAAAACTACCAGTTCACGAACTCGCCCGGAAAAGTCACCAGTTTTAACTGATATTCGTCCTCTCTTTATTTCTAATGATGTAATTCGTTCTTCAGCTCTTCCATCCTTAGTCAAGAAAACCGACCAGTTCACGAACTGGTCAGCAAGAGCGACCAGTTTACGAACTAATCAGGAAAAGCGACCAGTTTACGAACTGGTCAGGAAAATCGACCAGTTCACGAACTGGTCAGAAATGGCGACCAGTTCACGAACTGGTCAGAAATGGCGACCAGTTCACAAACTGGTCAGAAATAAATGGCGACCAGTTCACGAACTGGTCAGAAATGGCGACCAGTTCACGAACTGGTCAAGAAGAGCGACCAGTTCGTGAAGTGGTCAAGAAGAGCTACGAGTTCGGGAAGTGGTCAGAGAGAGTGACCAGTTCACGAACTGATCAGGAAAAGCGACCAGTTCACGAACTGGTCAAGAAGAGTGACCATTTCAGGAACTGGTCAGGAAAAGCGATCAGTTCATGAACTCGTCTGGAAAAGTCACCAATTTTAACTTCGAGCTTTCCGGTGTGAAATTATTCATTTGGACTCCTTTTTTTTATGAGGAATCGAATTCCGCCGTCACTCGCGCGAAAATTCGCTCTCTTTTCGTCGGCCTGTATGGGTGTCTGTGAAAAGCTCATCAATGAAAGCTCATATGCGAAAGCTCATGCGAAAGGATTGGTCAGGAAGGCTGGCAGGTTCCGAATCGGGTCTGGCCTGTATTGATTTCGGATCGGAAATGGGTGGCCTGTAATTACTCGCGCGGGCCTGGAAATTATAACGACCCTTTTCATATGCACGTACACAATTAGCCAAACCGTCAGTGCGCCAGAAAATTCGGAAACGATGCTTCTTTCTTCCATTAAAGTTAATTTTTTTATTCTATTTTACTGAATTTGAACTTCAGAAAAACAGCACTATCAAGACTTGGTCTTTTTTTCTTAAATGAGCTGATAAATGCCAAAATACCGATTTTCAAGTGAAACTTCTTATGGCGAGGGCGTAACGCGATAAAATTTAGAAAAACATTTTAATATTAATTTAAATAAAAAATTTAGAAAATTTAAATTTCGAAAATCTTATAAAAAGCTTTATTTTAATTTAAATAATTGACCCAATGGAAGTCGACTATACTTTCGTTTTGCACCTTGCTAACTGTTGCAAATTGACCAGAATTATGCAGAACTATGAACATTCTTTTAGAGGGAAAAAAAAAATTAAGAAAAAAAAGGCCAAAATATTTAGTGATAAAATATGTTTTTTTTTTTTTTTTTTTTGCAGTGAAACGTTAGATGAACATAATCCGTGGTACTGCCCTACTTGTCAGAGGAATCAGTGCGCCACTAAAACTTTATCCGTATGGAGGTATCCCGATTTTTTAATCGTGTATCTTAAAAGGTTTGTATGCGGCTTTTGATCGCCCTTAATTTTTTCCCCCTATCAAAAATAATAATTACGATTTTTTTTTCAGATTTGTCTTTCACGAATACACAAGCGTTAAGTTAGATAATAAGGTTTCTTTCCCATTGACTGGTTTAAATTTGGTTCCTCCTTCAAGAATTCAACAAGGGACTGCAAAACCTTATAATTTATATGCTTGCGTTAATCATTTTGGAGGTAAAATTTTTCTGACGATAAAAATAAAACAAGGAAAATAAAAATTAAATTGTATTAATTCATTTTAAAGGGGCGTCAGCCGGTCATTACACCGCATATGCCAAAAATCCTCAATCCGGCGATTGGCACCTTTTCAACGACGAAACGGTCACCGCTCAAAAACCGCAAGAAGAAGACTATAGCAATGCATACGTTTTATTTTATCAGAAACAAGGTAAGGAGATTGTAAAATGAAGTAAAAAAAAAAGTATTAAGTCTTGCGTTTTCAGGAACCGGTGTTTGGAGGTCTCCTTTAACCCTACCATCATTTTATCCTTTTAACTCGTCCGCAGACAAAATCCAAACAGCAAACGTTCTTCTGAGAAGATATTTTCTTCGGTTAAAATCGAAAAATTCTAACATAAGTTATCCTGATTTTCATCGCGTATGAATTTTTTTATTTTATAAAATTTAAATTTATAAAAGCGAATTAATTGTTGCTCAAACGCGTTACCACCGTGCTTTCAGTTTGTATCGACCGTCATATCCTCTTGGTCCCGGAATAATAAGAAAAGAACGAACGATTCCCCGTGGCAAGCTTTTTTTTGCGCTTTAATTTATATTGAAACCTTATTGAATATTAAAAAGATGTGACGTAAGTCTTGCCACTTTCACTGAAGTGCCATTATCACTTCTCATGTAGTCCATTTTTTTTTCTTTCTTTCAGGAGTGAATTTCAATCGAAACTTGCCAAACTCATTCCTCAACGACGCAACAGTAAAACCGATCGAGCAGTTAATACTGGATTTAGATTCGTCTGTGGAACAAGATACGTGGCACGAAAGTATTGCTCAAACGTCGAAAAGTTAAAAATATTTAAGAAGGAAAAATTAAAATCAATTACAAAAGGCACGAATGGTACATACCGGTATACATAATGACTCTGAATAAAAGACGTGACAATACAGTATTTTTAATGCAAAAAAAAAAAACGTGTTCTGAAAAAAAATGTGAATAGGATTCGAAATACTATGAAGCGATCTCGTTAATTTACTTT
>CM075213.1:29519204-29589627 GCA_037577465.1 Liposcelis bostrychophila
GTTCAACAGATTTCTCTTTATCGAAAATTTATGAAATCGTAATCGTATGAAATAAAAATTTTTTTTTAACGTAAGATGATTTTTTATGTAGTTCTTGATTTACTGCTTTTTAATTGTTCTTTTTTTTAAAGGGTATATAAAAAGCCGTGAAGTTTGAACTTAAAGCTTTTTTTTTTTTTTTTTTTTTTTGCCCCTGTCGGTTTCTGCCCTTTGAGGAATTCGGAAGCGTTGGATGCCGCGCTTAATAAAGTTCTGCAGCCAAAAAGTCGGTTTTCCTCTCTTGGGATTATTATTTTTCTTTTCTTGTTCTTTTTTATTGATTTAAAAAAAAATAGCATGGAATCTTTTGAATAAGTAATAGATGAAAACATGGGGGAGAATTTTTTTTTTTTTCCTTTCGTTTTTTCTTTTAAGAAAATCCGTGATTAAACTTCTGAGAATCGCATGATCGCTTCCATTTAACAAAAGAAAAAGAGTTATCGATTCGAGTATGAATTATTAAATTTTTTTTTCTTTTTCTTTTTTTTTTTTTGCAGAAGTTGAGGGGGAAGAACCCCTAATGGACCAGATTATTATCACGAATGGATTTGTTGACGAACGGGGTCATTATTTAGTAAATGGTAGCAGCTATGAAATTTATGACCCGTATACGAACACCGTTACTGTTGTCGTTGGACCACCTCCCTATGCAAATGGAGTAAGTTAAAAAACGTCTTATATTAGTCCGAGTTTTAATTTGATTTTTTTTACGAATAAATTTACATGTGAAACTAATTTTTTTTTTCGTTGTAAATTTTTCTTAAAAGGTTACACCACCAGTATTAGCAGCAGTTTCTTGTCAGCCAGTACCTCTCACACCTGTGGATTGGTATCCTCCCGGAAACGAATGGGGTTCCCAAGGCCCGGCCTGGACACCGACTTACCATCAAAACCCTCCGAATTCTGCTGATTCAGTCAGCAGTCCTGGTCAGAGCTGTGAAAGTACACCAACTTCTCTCGGTTCCGAGGGGCAACTTCCTAATTTATATCACCATACCGCTTATATCCCAGTACCTCACGGTTTCGTATACGAACCTCCGATGTACAACGGTGCTAACGGTGAGTTTGAGTTTTATCTTTTATTGTGTGAAAGTTAAACGGAGACAGCAATTTCTAAAGGATCCCTCCAGGAGTGCTATAAATTTATCGGTTAAATATGCATTTTAAAGTGCCTTTGGCGGCGTTACTTGGCAACTACCCCGCTCATTAAATAAAGATAACTTTAAATGTTCGGATAGATTTGAAGAACCCGTGCAAAGCGTCTTTTGTTATTGATTTTTTTCTCGCCTTTCAAGCATAATTCGCTTTATATTAAATCCCCCCGAAAATTTCCCCGGTTTAAAATCTATGTTTATCTTTTGAAAAATACGTGGAAAATTGAACGGAAATTTTATACTTTCTCTATAATGTGAACCAAATTGCATGTTAAGAGTTGTAAGTGCATTATATTTGCGGGGAAAAAAAAAGATTTTGTTGATTTCAGTAATTACGTACACGAGTTTTACAAAAGACGTAAAATAACTCCGGTTTAACTTACAAAACGATCTAACCAAACTAATTTAACTTTACTGGCCTTTTTGTCAGGTTCTTATGTTGGAAAACTTGTGATGAAAAGTTCAAACTACTTACTCTTTTAGGGGACAAATAATGACTTTTTTTATTTGCCCATTTAGAAAAGCTGTATTTCACAAATTGCCCACTTTTTAAAATTTATTTTATTTTATTTTATTTTCGTTCCTTTTCAAGAATAAAAAGAAGAAAGATTTTTGAGGAAAATATTTTAGGGGTCGTCCATAAATTACGTTAGCACGTTAGGGGGGAGGGGTTTTTACATATCTAACGTTAGGATTTGTCTCTTGTAATTAACGTGCAAAAATGAAAATAATTTAAAATGAAAATTTTTAAATTATTTAGCCTGACTTACTTTAAAAAAACAAATATTTTAATTTTACCCGCGCATTTTAAACTGCGCTTGCGGGGGGGGGGGGGGGAAAAGTCTGCAAAATATAAGTCCGGAAGAATTTAATATTTTTTTAAATGTTTAATATTAATTTTTTAAAAAAAATGTTTTAAGGGGGGTTGGGGTTGGGGTAATCGAAATCTAACATAATTTTAGGGCAGCTAGGGAGTCAAAAATGGCCAAAATAATGCTAACGCACTTTTTAGTTTTCCAATTAGTTTGAAAACAAAATTTTGAGTTATTTTGAAAGCATACATCCAGTTAGATGTAAGAATTTTATACTAGTTTTGTACTAATTAGCCTTCCTGACTGGAAAATTTTATATGCCACACCCACAATTCCACATCTTCAGAAAACATTTAGAAAATTCTGAAAACTACGAAAGCTGAATAATAGAATCCAAATCTTGTTAATAATATTTCGACTATTTTTTTTTTGCCTTTTTAATAGAAAATTGGACGATAGGAACAAAAGCAAGGACTAAGAAAATTTCTTGCAAGTTAAAAAAAAAAAAAAAAATTAAAAAATAAAAGTTAAAATTTCTTTAACTTTTTTTTAAATTTTCGCAGTTTTTTTTAATTATTAAAATTAGACTAGGCTACATGAACAAAATCAAGATCTTGGAAATTTTAAATAAAATGTTGACTAAGGTAAGGGTAGGGAAGTGCGACCGGGTTCTAGAAAAAATTGATTTTGACCTTTATTAGTTCTTAATAGGAAGAGAATTAAGCCAAGTTTTTTATTACAATATACTGCTCCATTATTAAGCTTTAATGTGCATTAGCCTCAAATTTGAAAAACGGCGCGATTTAGAGTTCAACCATATTTTTCTGACTGCCGACGTATAATATTTCAAACCTCCATTTTTTGAAAAGTGCGACCGTTCTTATTTTTTTAAAAAAATGAATTCTCCAAAGCAAAAGTTATTTGTTTATAAAAGATCGATGAATTTTCTTTAAAAATTGCTGAACACCGTTAAAAACAAATAATCCTTGTTTATTAAAACTACAATTAAATAATTATTATTAGTGGCACTCCGAATTGCATATGTAAATAAAAACAAGATGGTTTCCTTTGTCAAAGGAATTAAATAAGTCGTCTGCTAGTCGCACTTTCCGAAAATATTATTTTTGCCAAAAAAGTGCGACCTATTAAGGTTTATCAAATAGGAAGTCGAGTAAAAAATTCTTGATAGCATAAAAAAATAATGCAAGGTATTGACAATTGAATGGAGCATATTTCATAAAATAAGCCAATGTTTACATAAAATTAAATCAAATTGAAAATGAGGCAGCCTAACTTTCCGACGAATATGAATTTTTGCTTTTGTAAAATTATTTTTTTTTATTCAAAAATGGACGACAACAATACATTTCTTTGATCATAATAGGTTCTGAAAACATTAAAAAATCGTCCCTTGAAATCTTTTTTTTAAGTATGGGATTTTTATCAGTTTTTATTAAACCGGTCGCACTTTTCAGACGGTCGCACTTCCCTACCCTTACCTTACATTTTTTAATTTTGTCCTTTTTCCTTTAACCAAGAAAATGAGCTAAAGCAGTGTCTTAATATTAATATTTTAACTTTAAAGACTTTAACTAAACTTTTGACTAATTAATTTTTTTCAGCTTTTGATCTTTTTTATCGAAAAAAGTTTTTTTCGTGCCAGGAAAAAAAAAATTATATTTTTATCAAAATATTCGAATTTTTTGACCAAAAACGAGCGAAAGAAATGCCTTAAAAATTTTTAGATTGCAATATTAGGACAGTACCCCAAAGACGTAGTCCTACGTAGGGATAAGCCCTCATATCCCATTTTACAATTTCTTTTTATTTTTATTTCGGATCATACCTAAATGTATCCCTCTTTTTTCGCTTCAAAGGCTATTCTCATACTTCTAATTTATATTTTCGGAAGCACAGGTTTATTGTGGAAAAAATAAAAAGTTGATGTCCGATGAGCATACATGAATATTTTTTTCTCCTCCCTCTGCCTCTTTCTTTCTGTATCTGATCTTCATATTGAAGCAGAGCCGAATTTTTCGGTAGGCAAAATAGGCAACTGCGGAGGACCGCACGTTTTTAGGGGGCCGCACGTCTTTGAGGACCCGCGTATATGAGAATGAGATGGCAAGATTTTTTTTTTATTTTTTAACTACAGTTTTTAAAAACTTTGTTGCAAAAATGACTTTTTTTTTTTTTCATTTTTTCATTTTTTCAAGACTGTACCTACTATAAATCCAAATCGCCTGCATTGGTATTCAGAATTATGCGGACGTGCCGTTCAAAAAGAAAAAAAACTAACAAATTCTATCCCTTTTCACCCATTTGTTAAAATTATGAATAAAAAAAGGCTATTATGATGTAGAGGCATTAACCTTATTACCCAGCCTATC
This sequence comes from Liposcelis bostrychophila, assembly GCA_037577465.1. Classification (NCBI taxonomy): domain Eukaryota; kingdom Metazoa; phylum Arthropoda; class Insecta; order Psocodea; family Liposcelididae; genus Liposcelis; species Liposcelis bostrychophila. The sequence goes on from CM075213.1 coordinate 29,523,600, forward strand.
TTCTGTACTGCATACCTGCCATTGAAAAAGTACATCGGAACAAGCGGTCATATTTCACTAATTATTCGGACGGAAGCCTTATTCAAAATACGGCCGTTCAACTTTTTAAGGGTATTTTTTTCTTGAAATTTCCATTCTTCATTCATTCTAAGTACACTATTTGCTTTTCTTTCCAGCTCACTTTTTTCCGTCATTGAAATTTTTATATTCAGTATCGGTTCGTAGTCTCGGTCGTTTAGTCTGGTTTCGATTTTTTTTTTAATTTTTAATTTTTACAAATTGTAAAACTTAAAAAGTTTAAGTATGAATTCAGCTCATTCAAACAGAGGTGCAAAAAAGAGAAAGGCGAAGAAAATTCAATCAGACGCACTTTCAAAAATTTTAGAAAGCGTTCTTAAGATAAATCACATTTTTAGACACAAGGGAAAAAAATCAAATTATACAAAACTAAAACAAAACTTTCTGGAAAAACTAAAAGATGAATATCTGATTTCGTGTGTTAAGAAGGGAGGTTTGGGGGGCCGCATCGAGACGGTTGCCTAGGGCCTCATTTGTGTTAAATTCGGCTCTGTATTGAAGTTATACAGGCTACACATGAAAACAAAAGGCATCATGACAAGATTACAGCAGACGTCTGATCCGTCCTTATAATCAATAAACCGCAAGTAAATGACTGCCCTGGAAAATTTATCTAGAGACTGATTATACAGGTTCAAAAGAGATTCATGAAATTAATGACCGATTTCTAAAATCCAATGGCCTAAATTCTTCAATTTCCATTGTATGTTTTCTTCAATTTTTAAAGTACTTATTTACTTATTTCGCGGAAACCCTTTAAATTAGAAAAAGCAAAAACTTCCATTTAATTACACAGTCTTATGAAAAAAATCTCGAGCGTCCTTTTCGTAAACTCACAAACAATGGTAAAAAACTTTTTAAGGTCTTAAATGTTTTAAAATTAAAAATTTGATCCTTCCTTCTTTCTGATTCTGTAAAAACTTTAAGAATTTAATTACATTTAATTTTATTTTAAATTGTCTAGATAAAAAAAGGAAAATAAATCATATATCTAAGACTTGAAATATATTCTAAACAAACATGTTTCAATTTTTCTTTTATGTAACCTATGCTTTAATCCATTTTTTTTTCCAACAAATTCTGTGCGGAAGATCAGTAGTTAATGGTAATTGCTGAAATTGAGGCAAATCGTAGAATGAGAAAAAGCGACGGAAAGAAGTTGAAAAAATTCCGTTACATTTAATTTCATTTTAAATTGCCTAGATAAAAAAGAGAAAGAAACCATATATCCGGGACTTGGATGCGGGAAATTGATGCTCTGCACAGCACAGCACGAGAGAAAATTTGAATCAAAAAATATCAAGGAAAAAAAGCGAACAACGCTATTTTTCTTTATTTTTTTTTCTTCTTCTTTTCTTTTCTTTTAATTTTTTTTTCTTTCTTTCTAAAAACAAATTTTCATTTATAGTTCACTAAATAAAATAAAATAAAATAAAATAAAATATAATGCAATGCCTTATACTTCGGAGTTTCCAAGTCATAATAACTTATAATAAAATGTTTTCGATCAAAAATTTATGTCGGGAATTTTTTTTTTTATTTTCGTTGATAAACTAGACGTGAAGTGATTGCCCACAGGCCTTTAAAATTTATTTTGATAAGGAGCCGTTCCGAAGCTATAAATTTTTATTACCCTGCTGCAGCTTATAAATATTTAAATTTCGGAGGAATTCGAGCGAATTGAAAAGTTAAGCTTTATTGTTGTTAAAGTTTTCTATTAAGTAACCTTTTCTTTTCTTTTTTTTGTAGGAGGAACTCACCAAGATGGCGTGAACCAAACAACTGAAGTTATGTGTGTGAACGACAATTCGAAATTGAAGAAAACTAGAAGAAAGTCTGAGGTAAATAAGAAATTTTTAATCGTTGCAAAAAGAAAAAGGGAATTTAAAAAAAAAAAAGAAGAAAATTATTTTACAAAAATAATTACATATACTGCTTAAGCATTTTGTATTTTAAGAATTTAATTCTTTAAGTTTATTTTTGTAGCTTATAGAATTTCTAAACGCATAGTGTCAATTTAACTGAAGTTACTTCTAGGGTTCGCAATCCTGCGAAATCGGAACACAAGCTCTGAAAATCTTAGGAGATTTTCACTGAAAGTGAAAGCGTTAAGTTCGCACGCCGGAGATAAACTGACGTATCTCCAAGATAGATATGATATTGGAGATTGTTTGTTTTGATTGGTTTTAAATATCATGTGACTACACGTTTACCCATTCGGTTGTGTAAACTTGTTGTCACGTGATTTCGAACAACAATCAAAACCACGGCCGTATAGACACATGAAAAACCCTTTCGGTTGACCCAACCAAAATGTTATTAAAGCAATTATTACCCCAAAAATTTTGGTTAAGGCAACCAATTTTTTGGTTCAGCCAATCAAATTTGGCCAGCTGAACTAAAAAATTGGTTGTCCTAACTAAAATTTTTGGGGTAATAATTGCTTTACTAACATTTTGGTTGGGTTAACTAAATCGTTTTTCAGTGTACGCACATTTTAGTTCTAAAACGGGCCATTGATGGCGCTGCTATCTTGGGAGACGCAACATGTCTAATCGTTTTAGTTAGGACTCCTACTGGGACTCTCGTAGCGGCCATATTTGTTTTCTCGTTACTAACTTACTTTTACGGTTTTTTTACCCGTTTACGAAAACGTTTAATAATGCCGCGCATGAGGGGAAAAAAAATCACAAAATTTACAACAGGAAAAAGTCGCCACCATTTGTTGTTTACAAATTTCAATGACCAATCATAGAGCGTCTCTCGTACAAGTAGCGCTTACAGTGGTAGAAAGGAAGAACTAATTTTCGCGTGGTTAAGCGGGACAAGATCTCACATGTATAAAGGATAGGAGGTTCCAGACCTGTATATACGGCCATGATCAAAACAGACCGTCCTATCTGATCTTTGATGGAGATACGTCAGTTAACCTTCGCCGCACTGAAATGTTCATAGCAAAAATATAATCTTTTATTTTTATCCATTAATATTTTTTTAAAGAATAATTTGTTCTTAAAAGGACTAAATATTTACAGTTTATTTACAGTTTCATATATCCTCAGAGAAATTTTGAAAGAAACAGAAGTAAATAGTGGGTAAAATAATGCCCTTTTTTTCGGGACTAAATCCCATGGGATTCCAAAAGAGCCGTTTCGCGAGGGGTCCCCTTTGCGAACCCTTGAATCGACTTAAGATATTTATTACAAAATTCAAGTAGATTTTTTAAATCATTAGTTTTGATCATTAAAGACGTATTACTTCCGTAATTACGGTAATATCTTAGTCGAATTAAAACTCAGTAATTTTTAGGCGTTGCCTAAGCCACCCGAATATTCTGCAAATCAAAAGAAAATGACCGAATTTTAAAAATGAATATGGCGCTTGCTTATTTTATTTTTTAAAGAAATGATCACATAGCAAATTCTACGTTTTATTGAGTTAATTGTGCAGAACTGTTTAAATGTTTTCGTCATTCCTAGAAATTCCAGAATGCTCGAGCAATATTTTGTAATTTTTGAGAAATGTTGTTATTATTATTATTTTTTTGTTTTGTTTATGTATTTTTTTTTTTTTTCTATTTTAATATATGATTTGCTTTTGTTTGTTACAGGAGACAGCGAACGAAAACGAGATAGAGTCCAATCACGTAGGAGAAAATTTAAGTAATACAAACAATTCCCAAATCACTGCCATAGAAACATCAAAGCAAGATTCTAACTCGTCGTCAGATCGTATTGAAGACAATAAACGAGAACAAAACGGGATGCATACACCAAGTACAAACGAGGAAGAGAGGGATGAAGTGAAACGTGTCGAAAAACAAAGTCACAGCACACAAACGAATTTATTGGAAGCGCAAAAACTACTTGAGAAAAGTGCTGAAGTCCGCGTTAAAGAATCTCATAGCACGCAAACAAATCTAGACGAAACATTTCCAAATAACAATAAAAATATTAATGTTAACAGTAATAATAATAAAAATTATGTTCATAATAATAATAATCATCATAATAATAATAGCTTAGATTCAAGTAAACTTAAAGAATTGGAAAAGAACGAAACGAATAGAAACTTGTCAGATATTTTATTGTCTTCATTAACGAAAAAAGAACAAGAGCCGAAAGTGCCATGGAAAACGGTTAACAAATTTCAAAAAACATCACCTAGAAAACCTCAGGAGGAATCTCCTAGGAAAATCTATCAAAAACGTACAAATTTTAACGAAAGAAACGAAAACAAACAAATTCCTAGTGTAGTAACTAGTCCTGTTAAAACGAGTTACGCTAAAAAAGTTATGAACGGGTTAGAGAACGGATCCATACAAGGGAATAATGCTAACAACAGTAGTAGTAATAACAACAACAATAATAACAATAGTAAAAAATTAATGGTAAACGGATCGAATACCGTTATGAATGGATCTAGTCAGTTCGCCCAAAACGTGAACGTTAATAAAACTCCGCTCACAAACGGTACCAGACAGTGTTCGAATGAGAAAAATCATTACACGGAAAATAAGAGGAGTCAAAACAATTCGAAAGTCAACGGAAACTTCAATAGCAGTAACTATAACAATAATAAAAACAATAATTATTACGAGAAACAGAGGTTTAGTCGTAGTTTGTCCAACGGGAAAAGCCCGGCAGCTCAAAAAGACTCGAAAGAGAGAAAGCTCCAATTACCGGAGAAACAAGATAATCAAAAATGTTTAGAAATTTCAAGCGAATCTCGAAGCCAATCGGAAAAAAGCTCGACCGTATCGGAATTAAGCTCTCCGACGGAATTGAGCAGCGGGCAAAATACGCCGCCGGAAAAATTGATTGTTAAAAAAATGGAACAAAAAATCGCGAACGAAATCAACAAAAGCTTCGAAGAGAAATTGAAGCAAAATTTAACGAAGGAAGAGGAGAGCGGGCCGGATGAAACGAAAGAAATAAAAGACGAAGGGAAAGTGGAAGAGGTCCCGGAAGTAAAAGAAGAACCCGTTAAGAGCAATAAGCAAAAGTCAACGGAGAACAAAAAGAAAAAGAATAAAACCAAAACGGAGGAGGAAAAAACGAAGGAAACTCCGAAATCGAACAAATCAAAGAAGAAAAAGAAGCAATCGGACGAATCAAAGGACACGAACGATTATTCCAATCAAGATATTCCATTTTTGCAGCCTTTCATTCAGCAGAAACCCAACGAATTTTTATACAACGGTTGGGACAAAGTGAAAAATCAGGAATCGGATTTAATATCTGATATAGATTCCCTTTTAACGGCAAACGACGACAACATATTGAAGTCGTTGGGGATAAGCGAGGATAAGTTGAATTTATCCAAGTTGCCGTTGAGCTCAAGATTTTTGAAAATGTTACCATCTTTCAACAGGGACCGTCCGAAATTTAAGTTCGACGATTATTTCGCGTCGACAAGCACAAAGCAATTGCACAGTGATTTATGCACGAAAACTAATATAACGAACATGAAGTCGACGAAACCGGAAGAGTTTTTCGCGAGCATTATCGAAAACCCAAACGGGAACGATGCCCGGAGCAGTGGCAGCAGCAGTAGCAGCAGCAGTGGCGTCGGGAGCAACAACAGCTCCGGCACGGATAAGAAAGCAGCGAAAAACGGTAAAAAAGAGGAGGTGTCGAACGACATTGAGACTGATAAAAAAGAGACTGTTAAGGAAACCAACCATGGTGCTCAAGTTATTGTTAAAAAAAGTATAAGCATACCGAAAACAGGGTATAAAATAAATAAGAATAATTTAAAATGTAAAACGATTGTTGCCGAAAGTAAAACCGAGGCGAAAGAAGAAGAGGATGTCTCTGTAAAAAAAAACGAGAAGAAGCCGGAGGAAGTGAAACTTGGGATAGTTGAAGCCGTTAATTCTTGGCTCAAGGAAGAAGGGGATTCCGAGAAGTTGTTGTCTGTTAATTCGCTACCCCAGTCTTTTGAAAAAATCGAAAGCGACGACGATGAAGACACTGAACCGATTCAAAAAAACGGGTTAGGCAACCCCACACTTGCGTTATATGCTGATGAGAAAAAAGACGAGGACGTTGATAACGTAAATATGCGGGTTGCCAGAATCGAAAATTGGAAATTGAATAATACTCGTAGGTATCGGTCCTCGTCGCTGGATGCCAAATTGTCTGAGAAAAAAATTAAAAAGTTCCTAACTGAATCGGCTTCGTATTGTCACGATTTAATTGGGGACGTTAAAAATGGAGTTTCTCTCGAATACGCGAGGGAGGAGTTGTGCGATCCCAAGGAGAACGTCCTGAAATATTGCACGCTTTCTGCGGCTCACACGTTTAAATCGAAAAAGGCGGAAGAGAGCGATAGCGAAAACGAAGTTTTCGACGTGTTGGAATATAAATTTCTGAAGCAAGAGGGAAAGAATAAAAAAGGAATCGGTAATTTATCGATAAATGATAGCGGAGTCCAATCGGATACCGAATCGAACGAAGATAATAATAATAAAAAGGTTAATAATCCTTCCGAGCGCCAACCGTTTCCTAATAAAGAAGTCTGTAATTGCAAATTGCAATAAACCAATTATATTTTTAAAAAAATGTTACAAAATAAAAAAAACAACAAAAACAAATTTTAATTTTTTAAGAGAAAATTGAAAAAAAAAATTAATGTTTGTATTTTGGCTGAATTTAACAGCCTTGTTGATTTATTCGATTAATTTTATAAATGGGAGACGACGAGGGAAAATAATTTGCAAATAATTAAAAAGAAAACGCTTATTGATATAAAATTTATATCAATACTCTTTTTGGGACTATATATTTGTTGAATTTGTTTTTTTGAATCATGGGTGGGACAATTAATTATTAATCATTTTTAAAAAAATTAATTCATAAAAAAATAGAAAAAAAACGTAAAAAAAATACAAAATTTAAAAAATACGAAAAAAAAAGAAATTAGGAAAAATCAATTGTTTGTTATTTTTTAGATTTTTTTTCTCAAGTGTTGTGAGTCGATGAAAACGTTTCTTGTTTTTTTTTTTTTTTTTTTAATCTGTCGTGCGATTTAATAATTTTGATGTTATATATACTTTTTTTTTCGTTTATTTCTGAGTTGCTTGGAAAACCGAAAGAAAAAGTGACAGAGCCTTATTTCGCTGGCATGAAAAGAAATCTTATTTTATTTTATTGTCCGATGTCGTACTTGAAAAGTACGACTGTGTTAATTTTTTTAAGTGTTTATAAGAACTGCTTACGGCTTAATCAGTGTTGTCGAAAATTTTGTTTATTTTTGAATTCCAGGAGCATAAAAAAAAAATAAAAAAAAGTTTTGCGGTTCAGGAATTAAATCAAATAATCTTTGCATCTTTCAAAACCTTTTTTTAAACTTTTAAAATTTAAAGAAAATTCATGCAATCATAAAGTAAATGAATTTTTGCATGTCTCGTTAAATATTTTATGTAATGTTGTAAGGATGATATAACTTATATATAAATTTAATTTATAAATTGTAAGATTACTTGGAATTTTCTTTAAATTGTTAAAAATAAAATGTTGTTATAAAAATCGATGAAGCATTTAATACAGTGATCCGTTATTTTTTTATATATTTATTTTCAAATCATCTGATGTGAAGATTATGTATTTTTATATAATTAAAAATCATTCTAAAATCAAAACTTCATATCTTTTGTATGTAATTTTAAAAATATTAAAAAAAAAAAAAAAAGAAGATTGACTGTTGGTTCATGAATCACATTGCTTTTTGAATATTCAAGGTACTAGAATGTAAATTTAAAGCTCCTTGATTAATATTTTAATTTTTAAGGTTATTTGTTTCTGATAAGCTGACTATAAATGCAATTTTTAATAAATAGTCCTATAGAAAGTTATAATTACAATAATTGAAAACTAAAGGATTTAATAAAATTAAAAAAAAAAGAGAAACCTTTGAAATTTAGAACGGTTTTTTCCCTCCCTTTTTTTTGCTAGCCATAAGGAAAAGGAAGAGAATTTAAATAAACGATTTGTTATTTAGAGCATAGCATTATTTTATGTACGTATAAGCAATAACGAATGATAAGGTTGTGTAGGTTGTCATTTTTTTTTTTTTTTTTTTTTTGTTTAAGTTTTTTTTAAAATCTTTTTTTCGTTTTTGTTGGGAGTAAATGAGGCCCTCGATCCTTTTTCCTTTTTCTAACGGTTTGGGTCTTTTTTTTTTTTTTTTTTTTTTTTTGTTCATGAAATATTTAATTGTAATTTTTTTTTGTTTTTTTCAAAAAAAACAAAAAAAAAAAAAAAAAATCCCCATACCTTGAGAAAACAAGTTCAATTTGTTTTGAGAGCGAGAATGAAAACTTAAACTAATTTGCCTTTTAAAGAGAAAATAAAAGCGAATTTTAAAAGTTTTAATCATCGATGACGAAGTTAGTCGAATCAATCATCGAAAAGGATAAAAACAGAGTTTACGTTAAAAATTATTTTGGTCATGTTTCTGACACGGTGTTTAAAAATGCTTTGTCTTAAAAGAGGCCCAATTAGTTCCCGGTATAAACGATTTCAATAATTTTAATTTTTAAGTAAGTTTTGAACATATTTTTTACAAACTGTAAATAAAACGTTGTGATTTTTAACATTAAACTCTGGGATAAAAACATTGCTAATGTAATTTATCAACCCGGTAAAGAAAATCAAAATGACTTTTTCGTTTTGATGTTGACCAACCTGAGGTAGGGTCTTCCAATTTTTTGTATGTATGTTTTTAAAAGTTTCAGAAAGAAATTTTTTTTTTGTTCTTTATCAGAAGAAAGCTGAGCTAATTCGATTTTGCCTCTTGTAGAATTTTTCAAAGCATTTTTCCGTGATCTTTAAGAACAGTAACGGAATTGACGAAAAAATTTTTCTCAGGTTGGTAACATGGCGTTGGAACTGGGCCGAACTAGAGACAGTATATAACAAGCAGGACTGTCGCGTTACACTTTATCGAAGCCGAATTATTCTAACTCTTTCTTTGAGATTCTCTTCGTCGCTAAGCCTTTGGACTTGAAAAGTGTTACGTCATTAGAGGGCATAATTTAGGGAGCAATGGTAGTTTAACATACGAGTGACGTGCTACTTTATGATTTTAAATCATTTAACTTAGTTGTCTTATATACTTTCGTTTTGTTTAATTAGAATTCAGTTTCTGGTTTTGTATTTTTACAAATGAATCATCATTTTATTAATTGACTTATTATTACTTTATTTTATTTCATTTTTTTGTAATCGGTGGCGGTTAGTGATGTGATGCAAATAGTTAATGTGGCTTCAACACATTTGAAAAAAATATGTAAGGCATGTTCCAACGTCGTTGATTGTTTTCCTTAAACAATTTTTTCAACAATTTTCTCAACATTTTTTTCTCGTCATTTCACCCTACGTATATTTCAGTATATCACTTCCTTGCTATCATTACCGTTACATATTTATTGAAAAATACTTGAGGCAGTATCCGATCAAAAATTTTGAATAAAACCAAATTAATAGTTCATATATCATATAAAATATAGGTTTTTGTAGCTTGTTCATGTTCTATTATAGTGTTGATACTCAGCTTTTAAGCTTCATTTGATTTTTTTTTTTATTTCAAATTGTCAACACAGCCAAATAGAATGGAAAATACATAAACATTAAAAATATCGTATTTAAAAAAAAATTATAATTTTAGTTTTAGATTTTGAGCAGGAGGCTAATAATAAAGACATTAATTTACCTATCCTTCTGATTAAAATTAGGCTTAATTAGTTTGAAATATGCAAGAAAAAATAACCAGTGACTTAACTATTATTAATAATAAAAGTAAAAGTAAAAATAAAAATCAGTCATAAAATCTGTTCTCTCAGGACTGTTTCATTTTTTTTTTTTTTTTTTTTTTTTAATCATTTTTTCCATTTAAGTTCATAGGCCTAATGTTAATAAATTACTGAAAATGATTTAGTGTGATTTTATTTTATTTCATTTTATTATTTTTTTTTTCTAAGTTTGTTTTTATAATCATTTTTTTTCTTTTTTTGTTTTTTTGATTTAAATAAATCAAACTTTATAATAATATATTTATAAATGAACAATAAATAATATTGTTTATTTATATTATGAATGAATTAAATTTAATTTTTTAAATGAGAACTGCTCTTCATTAACTTTCATCTGGCCGTGTTTACATACACGCGAAAGCTTTTAGCTGGTGAATTTTTTTGCAAGCTTAAGAAGTAGCAGTTCTTTGATCCTTCACTTCCTACCCAGAAAAGTGGATATAAAAAAGAAAAGTTTAAATCTGCATATATTATTATAGTTCAATCCAACCTCAAGTTCAGCCTCAATGAAATGCCAATAGAAATAACCAACTATCTGGGAGCAATGTTCTCGTAATCTAATAAATTCCACAAAGCCCTCAAGCTGGCCCAATTTTTTACGTTTATTAAATTAGGTTAGGTTATGTCAGGTTAATGCATCCACACTCGGGATGGGATGGGTTAGGTTTGGATATGCCAAGGGGCGCTCATTCCAGTGGGCTAAGTTAGGTAAGGCTACGTATTGTCAATGCAGGTCGTAGCCAGACCGGCATTTAGGGGGCTGGAAGTTTTTTTATGTCTTACGAAAAAATATTAAGACTGAATTTAAAAAATTATTGTAACTTCGGTTACTTTTTGTAAATTAGTTACAACATTAAAATTATTCAAAATAATGAACGAACAAATATATTAACCAAAGACATAAATTGGTTTGAAAACGAGTGTAATATAAATATCTAGTGATTTAATTTTTTTAAATGGCTGTTTAATCCGTGTTATGTTTAAATTTATTTTATGATTGTTGCAGGGGGTCTAAGGATTAATCCGACCGTCTCTTCTAGTATAGAATCCACAGGAGAGTCCGTTTGTTGTGGAAAAACCCGGAATTTAATTTTTTACTTAATACCTACATGTGGACGTAACTCTTCAAACGTCAAAATTCGTTTTAAACGTTTTTAGTAATTTTTATTATAAAATTCTTATTGGTTAGATTTTAAAAGCTAATTTGTTTTTCGTTTTATATGCAGCTCACTGAAAATACTGGCACCAGCAGTTCACAAGAAAAGAAAAAGATGAAATTGGCGATACCAAGCAGTAATGAAGAATTAAAGACGTGTAAGTTAAAATTGTATGAAAAACGATTTACAAATATTTCAAATATCCTGATTTTTTTTCAGCTCAAAGTTTTCCGTTATTCTACATGGTTTTATAACCTGTGTCCATTATCTTCTTAAGTCCTTTACTCGATTACGAGCGTATGATCTCTCACATACACCTGTGCGTGCGCTCACAAGGCATATGGGACCTACAGTTTAACGCCGGTTCCGAACGGCTATTTTTGAGAGATTTACGAGGCAATTAATTACCGCTCGACTCGGTGGTTTACCATTTCCTTCCGAAGGGTGGTGACCGTTGATTTTCTGACCAGCACACTAGTTTTGGCTTGAGAGAAATTCCTAGCTGTGAACTAGGATAGAAGCACGACGCGTCGCATCTCATGATTGAGAGTCAAGCGCGCTATGAACTAGGCTACGGGCCACTACATAATTGTGTCCATAATAACAATTAATGGCATAATTAGTAATAGTTTGTTACAAGGATATTGGAATAAATGAAGAAGATATCAGAGAAATGCCTGGGACTCCAGTTAAAGTTTCAATGATTTTCAACAAAGAAGAACTGCTGGAAGCAAAATTTCTCAACTTACCTATGTTTGAGAAAGGCTACTTTGGAAGATAAAACACTAAAGCAACTTATAATGTTTTCAGAAAACAGATTTGTAAAATTGTCAAGTAAAGTAAGCCTTTTTTTTTTTTTTTATTATACTCGATTAACTGCTTGCGCAGGTCAGGGACTTTTTCTTTTCTGGCATGCGACAACCAACTCGTACATACAGTGAGGTTAAGATGACTGCATTTGTAAGTTCCCGCCATTTCCGCCAGAAAGGAAGAGTGTCGGTGCGGTCACCCATCCAGAAGCTGGCCCGCATCAAAGCTGCTTAACTTCATTGATAGCCAAACCACTACATGGACGCGTCATCACTCCGACCCTTCATTTGCTTTCAACCCCAATGCCTTAGAAGTAGTGATGAAGTCGCATCATCATTCCTTGATAAACTTAATAGTAATGAAGATAAACTTCCTATTTTTGGAAAAACAAAACCAGAGGGTTCAATTGAGCGAACGGTAAATGAGATAAGTATCGGATTTGCTTTAGATATATTGGACGCCATAAACTTGTGTTGAGTTTGTGGACTCCAATATGTCCAGGGCAAGTCACTCCGCAAATTTCTACATTTGGAAATTTGCAGTGTGATTTGCAAACTTAGTTTAAATCTTTATAAGCTTAAAAAGAAGCTATATTTATACCAGTATAATGCATGCATTGTGTTGGCAGATAAATTAGGGAATTTGTGGTATTAAACTTAAAATTACAAAAGTTTGTTATTAGAAAGTCACATGTTAAGTCACAGTGCTATGAAGCACATTTACAACTTTCTGATGCCTTAGTCGGAGACTTTTTTCAAAGTTATTAGAGGATAAAGACTTAGTCAAATCGGATACGAAATACAGAAAAAACCAGCTTAAATAAATGATATGAATATTTCAGCTTTTGTGTGTCCAACTAACTTCATTTTTTCATTTCGGATTTAATTTTGTTCACTTTCGGACAAACAGATCATGAAGACAGTTTGCAATTAATTTTTTACTCTTGTTACTTTGTCAATCATTTTGAGCAGAATTTACAAAATTGTCACAATAACCCATAAAGTGGTTTGCTTTGCATACCACTGTCTTTCGAAAGGTTAAAACTGGAAGAAACCCGAAAAAAGGTTTGGATTCAGCGGTACATACATTCGTTCTGTTGCCCTTTACAATACGTCCTGTTGCATCATCGTCTCATCGAATTTTCGAACACAGCCCTGCAGTTAATCAAAATGGCGACATAATAGTGGGTGTACTGTAGTTGTATTTTTAAAAAATATTTTTTTTTCTTTCTTTATTTTTCATTAATCAAAAACCAAAGAAGAACAGTGAGGAATATAATGGAAAATGAAGAGAAAGAAGACTTATTGGAAGAAACAGAAAGTGAAGACGACATATTCGAAAAGGGAGAATGCAGTTATTATATCGAAGAAAAAATTCTCAATTTTATTCAGAATGAAAAACAAAGTAATAAATCACATAAAAAAACGTTTATATTTATAACGGCGTGCTTGTTCATGTTTTTGTCGTCGTCTGTTTTAATTATAACACTTCCTATTTACTTACAATACTCAACTCGTACTGGCATTCAAACATACAGCAAATTAGTCACTCTATCTTCCATAAATGCTATCCTATTTGGGATTGTTCATTTGTTGGGAGTCATTTCAAAATATGCAATCCATGTATCTTCAGGTCTCCAACTTTGTCTTCCAAAAGTTTTTAAAATCAGTATTTTACTTTCCATTGGAAGCATTATAATATTTTGGTTGATAGATGGGCATTATGTAAGCTGTCACTTACAGGATCCACTGAAAGGCTGTGCCATTGTTTTTTCATTATTATTCTATTATGTTTTTTCAAGAAAAAGTAAGTATAAAAAAAAATTATTGTTTTGATTTTCCATAATAAAAAAAAAAAAAAAAAAGAAAATAAATATATAAGACGACTTGCATGGAAAAATAACATTGTCCAAATAAAAGAATACTTCAGATCCTTTAAAGTCATTTTAAAGAATTAATGGTCTTTAAAAGATATATTTTGTTTATGTTTCACATGAGAGATTGCTAAAGATAGCCTTAAAGGAAAAAATGTCTTAAATAAATTTTACTGCAAGAATTAGTGTTGAGGTGCATCTTCTCTCAAAGAAAAGGTGGAGCAGTAAAAAAGTACTTGTCTTGATAATACATACTTCTTAAATACAGTTTTGTAAGATAATGTGCTCTACTTAAGTCTAATAAATAATCTAGCATCATAACATTTTTTCAAATAGCAGAAAAGTCAACAAATTTAAATTCGTTCTTCTACTTTTTGATATATTACAAGATGTTTATCATTTAGGTAACATCGGAAGACTGAGGTCTTTGTAACAGAAACACTGTAAATAAGCTAAATTACATAACTACAAGACCTTTACTCTTTTAAAAAATGAATGATGATTTTTTTTTTTTTTAACATTTGAATTTTTTTTTTCAGAAATGAGTTTGGAGAGGACATTTTGTACAATCACCATCATTTTCGGAGTATTTGTCACTGTTGATTTTGGTATTTGTGATAGATTCAGATGTAATGGGAATAGCCAATCAACTTCAGATGTTACTTCTAGGTTACATTTTTTATATGTTGTTGTATATATATTAGCCCATGGGATTTGGGTATTGCATTTTACTTATTTTGAAACTTGTTGCATCTTATTTATGGTAAATATAAAATTTTTTTGTTTAATATTTACTGTCATAAACTGTACTTATCATGTATTTTTTCATCTTTTTAGGGGTCTGATACAAATTTAAATGGATCAGTATTATCAAATGTGTCCAATAACGTAAATTCAGTATGTGATTATATGAAGCCATCATCCCAAAGTCTTTCTATTATTTGCCAAGAAGATGAGTTAGAAAAGAATGAAATAACAGACGTAGAGAACGTTGTTGTTGAGAAATCGTTTTTTTCGTCGAAATTTAGCCGAAACAATAGAATTCTAAACAATCACGGTGCCAATTCAGAAAACTCGCTCAATAATTCAGTGCCATGTACTAATAATCAAATATCCGTACCATCTTATAAAGAGTTCCCAAAGTTTCCGTTAACTTCAACGCCAAATAGTGAAAAGGACAGTGGACAGATTTGGTTGTCTACTAAAAATTACGATGTGTCATTATGGCAGCACATTATTTGCTGTTTAGTCGTTTTAAGTTTGTGTTGGTTGCCGACCATTTCTTTTTTACAGAATGTAAGTGATGTTTGAATTGCAGCAAATGTGCTTAATCAATCCAGGCTCTTAACCACAATTTTTTTTCTTTTTTTTTTAGGGCAAAGAAAAATTATTGGCGGAAGTAATTAAGGAAATTTGTGATTCATTTTATTGTCATTCTGGTTGGAGTGAAAATCCAGATTGCAGTTGCTTGCTAACTGCAACAACCATGTTGTCTTTGTCTTATTTAGTGTTGATGTTGTCCAGTATTGAAGTTTTGAAAACCGCTCAATCAGCTGTTACTGTCATTTCCGTAATGATGTCAGCCTTGCCGATGTCTAATTTGTGGTGGAGTTTGTATAAAATTGATGGGAAATCTGTTGGTAAGCAAGTTGGTTTTACAATTCATTATTGTACAAAGAGATTTCAAGAAAAAAAAATTATAATTTGAATTCTTTTTTTGTTTCAGATGTTTTAGAATTTTATCCCGAAATTACAGGAGAAGCTGTTTGCGCCATGCTTGGATTTCCGATAATCGGCATTGGAACCTTTTTACTTATGAAATCTCATATAAGAGAATTTAAATTACTGGCATAGTATTTTATTATTAAGGAAGAGTTATCGTTTCGGCCAGATTACTATTGAGATACCTCTTACGTTATAGAAAAATGAGCTGCCGATGATCTCGTAATGAAGAGGTATGATCATGGAAAAAACCGATCTGAAAAAAAAAAATTGTTTGGTGTTTAAAAAAAAAATTGTTGTGATTTTTCGTAATTTACATCTCGTTTTTATTTTAAGAAAAACACGACAATTTTAGTTCTTTATTTTAGTACAGCATTCCATGTCGTGTTGTTCTTAAAAACGTAATTTTTTTCCTAGTTTACTCATTTTGTTAAAATATCCGAAACGTCATATTTTTGGTTATTTTCGCTAAATTAGAAAAAGACCGAAAATAAAAGCAAAACGAAGCTTCAAAATTTCATCTTTTTTATAATTAGTTGCATTGGAAAAGCTTCCTTAATTAAATTAAAAAATAAAATATTTAATAATTAGAAAACCGCTTGAGAAATAATCGTGTTCATGCAGCTAGATTTGTTATTAAAATTCTCAGTTCTTTTCGCGATGACGTTTCGAATCTTGTTGATATTCGCATTAGTTATTTGTATAATAATTTTATTCCAGTCATTTTTTAAAATTTTTTTTGATGTAGGTTCTAGGTCAAGATAATTGAAAAAAGATTATGAAAAAAAAAATATTCAATTTGCGTCCATTAATAATAGACTTAATTTGATTATTTTTTTTCTTTTTTGTGCTAGAAGAGGTGAACGATTCCAAGAAAAAAAATTGTTAGTTTATTTATCTAGTCGTAATCGAGCTTAGCTGTACTTTTTTTAAAAAAATATACAGTCGAACCCGCTTATAACGAGATTGAAAAATGACCAAAAATTTGCTCGTTATGCTCGGGTCTCGTTATATCCGAACAAAAAATTAACATGGAAGATATATAGGCGGACCAATCAAATTTTTAAAAAATGCTCGTTAGAGCCGGGTTCTCGTTATATCCGAGCTCGTTATAAGCGGGTTCGACTGTACTAGCAAAATCGTAATCAAATCAATTAACCAAATATTAGTTTCATATTATTTTCTCAATTTTCACGCTATTTTTTTAAGGCAATAGATCCATTAATAAACTAAAATTTGGTTAATAGATTAAACAAAAACGCCATTGTTGCAGTGAAAATCAAAAACCAAAAATTAAGAATTCCTAAATATTTCAGTTTTTAAATATTTTAGTCAATAAGAAGGCTTTAAACTTTTTTCACTGCAGGCTGTTTGTTTAAGAAGTTTTACTCGTAACTGTTTTTTTTGTACACGCAATTATTAGTGGAAACGTTTTGCCTTTTCGTGTTGTCTCACTCACTCAGTGTCAAAAGGTTGTGCTATAAAATCAAAATAAAAAATAACGTTGATTATTCGTGAAATGTTTTAAATTTCATTCGATTTTTAGCTTAATTATTACTGTAATGTTTCGTAGATAATATTATGTAGAATGTTTTTTTTTTTCAATAAATGTTATTCTCATGAATAAGCATTTTTATTTTTTCAACTTGAAAAACAATCTTGACAGTGGATGTTGTAAACATTATCACTTGGCGAGAGAAATGTCGCTTGCTACTTTCTTAAATATTCTAAAAATTTTTAGAAATAAGTTAGCCTGTCCCAGACAAAATATCAGGTCCTGATGAATTTTTGATTTTAAAAAATCACTGAAAGTTCTGCCAAGAGAAAAAATTTAGAGGCATAAAATCGTATTTTGTTGCCTTGAAATTTAAAAACGAACAACGCTAAAGGTCGAAACTTTCAAAATAAAGAGGAATTAGCGTTCAAATAAAATATTGCAAAAAAATTAATTCAACATCTTGGAATTTTTCACCGGAAAAATTTTTAACCTGAAGTTTGTAACTGAAAAATTAAAGGGTCCAAATTAATCCCTTAAAATTTCTATATAAGTTTAGAAACCAAAAATTGGCAACAAAAAAAAATCTCTGGTGAAATCGGGATCAGGGATGATAAAATCATTGCGCAATTTTTCGCAATTACTATTATGAGACTCGAGATTCATTACCATGTTTAACGTATAGGAAGCGAAATTTTTTATTAGGCCTACAGCATGAAGAGTGAAATCAGTGCTAGTCTCTTCAAGTTTTTCTAAATACTGGTCTAAAATGATCTTTTCGTAAAACGAATCTGAAAAAAAAAAAAAAAAAAAACGATAAGTTATAAGTCTAACAAAGAGGAGGGCCTCCCACGACAGATGGGACAAGGAGTTAGAGGAAAGGCCTCCCGCCTTTTATCTTTCTGAGCTGCTTTGTAAAACTGACTACGAATCCGTATATAAAAAGTAGCTCCTTGATTTCTAAGTTATCAGTGGACTTAATAAATTTCTTAGTAAATTTTACTTTAAGAAAAAGTTAAATTTTTAATAATATTTTGTCTATTTTTTTTTAAACTTTTGGCCTTTTTTAATAGTAAAGTTGGATGACATGAACCAAGGTCAGGACTTAGAAATTTCTTGTAAATTTTTAAGAAACTTAATTTTACAAAAAACTTACAGTTGCTAAAGCAAGGACTTAAAAATTCTTCTTAAAATTCTGTTTAACTTTTACGTAGGGCTCGGTCCTGCGGAAATCTGTCTGTCCAAGTGTCCAATGTCGCACTGTTCGCACCAAAAATTTAATTAAAATTTGGACTAATTTTTTAATTTTTGAAGACTTATAAAATTTTTTTTTTAATTTTCTAAAAAAATTTACAAGAAATTTTATTCCTTGAAATTTTAAAAGTAAAATTTACAAGAAATTTTATTACTTAAAATGTTAAAAGTAAAATTTAATAATAATAATAGTAGTAATAGTAATTCTGGTCATTCGCTTCTTTCCCCTGGGTTGTCTTTTAATAGTTCGAGTTTGGAAAGTCCGACTATGTCAATCACATCTCCTGAAGGTTAGTAAACAATTTTTTTTTTAAAAAACCAACGTTTACCTTTTAAATAATTTTTTAGATTTGACTAACATTTTTTTTCTTTTAAATTCAGGGAGCATAGATCACAACGGCATAGACGGAAGCCTTTCATCTCCTTGTTCAGTAACCGGTCGAAAAGATTCCGCTGGGACCTGCAGCGATCCGGCGGGCATCGTTCCTTCAGCACTACACGTCAGAACGGCGAGTATTCAGTCTAGGGTGGGTGTCCTAGCTAACCTATTTTAATAAAAAAAATAATGGTTAACCGATACCTCTTAACTGAATGCATTAAATTATTTTTGACGAACAGAAAAATATGTTTTTTTGTTTACCCTTTGGCCCCCCCCCCCTTCTCATTATTTTCATTTTTGACGAAAAAATCAACTTGCATAAAATGAGGGTTTGAAGGTGGTTCTAAGGGTTTCGGACGCTTCTGAATCGACTGGTGAAGTCCGTTTTTTGATTCGCCGCCATCCGGACCGGATACTCCAGGATAACCGAAGCTAGTTTCGATGTTTTTGAACAAAAAACGCATCTCCCGGCTCGGAATCGACTCGGATCGGAAAATAGACATCATATTCGGAATCTACACCCTCGAAAACCCCTTACCCACACAAAAAAACGGCACCTTAGATTTTGACCAAAATCGGGAAAAATGAGAACGACCCCCCCTTCACATTTTTTTCATTTTTGACTAAAAAATCAACTTCCATAAAATAAGGGTTCGATGGTGGTTCTAGGGGTTTTGGAAGCTTCTGAATCGACTGGTGAAGTCCGTTTTTTGTTCCGACGCCATCCGGACCGGATACTCCAGGATAACCGAAGCTAGTTTCGATATTTTTGAACAAAAAACGCATCTCCCGGCTCGGAATCGACTCGGATCGGAAAATGGACATCATATTCGGAATCTACACCCTTGAGAACACCTTACCCACACAAAAAAACGGCACCTTAGATTTTGACCAAAATCGGGAAAAATGAGACCGACCCCCCCTTCTCATTTTTTTCATTTTTGACTAAAAAATCAACTTGCATAGAATAAGGGTTTGAAGGTGGTTCTAAGTGTTTTGGAAGACTCTGAATCGACTGGTGAAGTCCGTTTTTTGATCCGACGCCATCCGGAACGTATACTCCAGGATAACCGAAGCTAGTTTCGATATTTTTGAACAAAAAACGCATCTCCCGGCTCGGAATCGACTCGGATCGGAAAATGGACATCATATTCGGAATCTACACCTTCGAGAACACCTTACCCACACAAAAAAACGGCAACTTAGATTTTGACCAAAATCGGGAAAAATGAGAACGACCCCCTCTTCTCATTATTTTCATTTTTGACTCAAAAATCAACTTGCATAAAATCAGGGTTCGAAGGTGGTTCTAGGGGTATTCGATGCTTCTGAATCGACTGGTGAAGTCCGTTTTTTGATCCGTCGCCATCCGGACCGTATACTCCAGGATAACCGAAGCTACTTTCGATATTTTTGAACAAAAAACGCATCTCCCGGCTCGGAATCGACTCGGATCGGAAAATGGACATGATATTCGGAATGTACACCCTCGAGAACACCTTACCCACACAAAAAAACGCCACCTTAGATTTTCACCAAAATCGGGAAAAATGAGAAGGACCCCCCCTTCTCATTATTTTCATTTTTGACTCAAAAATCAACTTGCATAAAATAAAAGTTCGAAGGTGGTTCTAGGGGTATTCGATGCTTCTGAATCGACTGGTGAAGTCCGTTTTTTGATCCGACGCCATCCGGACCGTATACTCCAGGATAACCGAAGCTAGTTTCGATATTTTTGAACAAAAAATGCATCTCCCGGCTCGGAATCGACTCGGATCGGAAAATGGACATCATATTCGGAATCTACACCCTCGAGAACACCTTACCCACACAAAAAAACGGCACCTTTGATTTTGACCAAAATCGGGAAAAATGAGAACGACCCCCCCTTCTCATCTTTTAAATTTTTGACTCAAAAATCAACTAGCATAAAATAAGGGTTCGAAGCTGGTTCTAGGGGTTTTGGAAGCTTCTGAATCGACTGGTGAAGTCCGTTTTTTGATCCGACGCCATCCGGACCGGATACTCCAGGATAACCGAAGCTAGTTTCGATATTTTTGAACAAAAAACGCATCTCCCGGCTCGGAATCGACTCGAATCGGAAAATGGACATCGTATTCGGAATCTACACCCTCGAGAACACCTTACCCACACAAAAAAACGCCACCTTAGATTTTGACCAAAATCGGGAAAAATGAGAAGGACCCCCCCTTCTCATTTTTTTCATTTTTGACTAAAAAATCAACTTGCATAGAATAAGGGTTTGAAGGTGGTTCTAAGTGTTTTGGAAGACTCTGAATCGACTGGTGAAGTCCGTTTTATGATCCGACGCTATCCGGACGGGATACTCCAGGATAACCGAAGCTAGTTTCGATATTTTTGAACAAAAAACGCATCTCCCGGCTCGGAATCGACTCGGATCGGAAAATGGACATGATATTCGGAATCTACACCCTCGAAAACCCCTTACCCACACAAAAAAACGGCACCTTAGATTTTGACCAAAATCGGGAAAAATGAGAACGACCCCCCCTTCTCATTTTTTTCATTTTTGACTCAAAAATCAACTTGCATAAAATAAGGGTTCAAAAGTGGTTCTAGGGGTATTCGAAGCTTCTGAATCGACTGGTGAAGTCCGTTTTTGATCCGACGCCATCCGGACCGGATACTCCAGGATAACGAAGCTAGTTTCGTTTCTTTTTAACAAAAACGCATCTCCCGGTCGGAATCGACTCGGATCGGAAAATGGACATCATATTCGGAATCTACACCCTCGAAAACCGTTTACCCACACATAAAAACGTCACCTTAGATTTTGACCAAAATCGGGAAAAATGAAAACGACCCCCCCTTCTCATTTTTTTCATTTTTGACTCAAAAATCAACTTGCATAAAATAAGGGTTTGAAGGTGGTTCTAGGTGTTTTGGAAGCTTCTGAATCGACTGGTGAAGTCCGTTTTTTGATTCGTCGCCATCCGGACCGGATACTCCAGGATAACCGAAGCTAGTTTCGATGTTTTTGAACAAAAAACGCATCTCCCGGCTGGGAATCGACTCGGATCGGAAATTCGACATCATATTCGGAATCTACACCCTCGAGAACACCTTACCCACACAAAAAAACGCCACCTTAGATTTTGACCAAAATCGGGAAAAATGAGAAGGACCCCCCCTTCTCATTTTTTTTATTTTTGACTAAAAAATCAACATGCATATAATAAGGGTTTGAAGGTGGTTCTAAGTGTTTTGGAAGACTCTGAATCGACTGGTGAAGTCCGTTTTTTGATCCGACGTTATCCGGACGGGATACTCCAGGATAACCGAAGCTACTTTCGATATTTTTGAACAAAAAACGCATCTCCCGGCTCGGAATCGACTCGGATCGGAAAATGGACATGATATTCGGAATCTACACCCTCGAAAACCCCTTACCCACACATAAAAACGGCACCTTAGATTTTGACCAAAATCGGGAAAAATGAGAATGACCCCCCCTTCTCATTTTTTTCATTTTTGACTCAAAAATCAACTTGCATAAAATCAGGTTTCGAAGGTGGTTCTAGGGGTATTCGATGCTTTGAATTGACTGGTGAACTCCGTTTTTTGATCCGACGCCATCCGGACCGTATACTCCAGGATAACCGAAGCTAGTTTCGTTTCTTTTTAACAAAAAACGCATCTCCCGGTTCGGAATCGACTCGGATCGGAAAATGGACATCATATTCGGAATCTACACCCTCGAAAACCCCTTACCTACACATAAAAACGGCACCTTAGATTTTGACCAAAATCGGGAAAAATGAGAACGACCCCCCCTTCTCATTTTTTTCATTTTTGTCTCAAAAATCAACTTGCATAAAATAAGGGTTTGAAGGTGGTTCTAGGTGTTTTGGAAGCTTCTGAATCGACTGGTGAAGTCCGTTTTTTGATTCGTCGCCATCCGGACCGGATACTCCAGGATAACCGAAGCTAGTTTCGATGTTTTTGAACAAAAAACGCATCTCCCGGCTGGGAATCGACTCGGATCGGAAATTGGACAACACATTCGGAATCTACACCCTCGAGAACCCCTTACCCACACAAAAAAACGGCACTTTAGATTTTGACCAAAATCGGGAAAAATGAGAACGACCCCCCCTTCTCATCTTTTTAATTTTTGACTCAAAAATCAACTTGCATAAAATAAGGGTTCGAAGCTGGTTCTAGGGGTTTTGGAAGCTTCTGAATCGACTGGTGAAGTCCGTTTTTTGATCCGACGCCATCGGGACCGGATACTCCAGGATAACCGAAGCTAGTTTCGATATTTTTGAACAAAAAACGCATCTCCCGGCTCGGAATCGACTCGGATCGGAAAATGGACATCATATTCGGAATCTACACCCTCGAGAACACCTTACCCACACAAAAAAACGCCACCTTAGATTTTGACCAAAATCGGGAAAAATGAGAAGGACCCCCCCTTCTCATTTTTTTCATTTTTGACTAAAAAATCAACTTGCATAGAATAAGGGTTTGAAGGTGGTTCTAAGTGTTTTGGAAGACTCTGAATCGACTGGTGAAGTCCGTTTTTTGATCCGACGCCATCCGGACCGGATACTCCAGGATAACCGAAGCTAGTTTCGATATTTTTGAACAAAAAACGCATCTCCCGGCTCGGAATCGACTCGGATCGGAAATTGGACATCATATTCGGAATCTACACCCTCGAGAACACCTTACCCACACAAAAAAACGGCACCTTAGATTTTGACCAAAATCGGGAAAAATGAGAACGACCCCCCCTTCTCATTTTTTTCATTTTTGACTAAAAATCAACTTGCATAGAATAAGGGTTTGAAGGTGGTTCTAAGTGTTTTGGAAGACTCTGAATCGACTGGTGAAGTCCGTTTTTTGATCCGACGCCATCCGGACCGTATACTCCAGGATAACCGAAGCTAGTTTCGATATTTTTGAACAAAAAATGCATCTCCCGGCTCGGAATCGACTCGGATCGGAAAATGGACATCATATTCGGAATCTACACCCTCGAGAACACCTTACCCACACAAAAAAACAGCACCTTTGATTTTGACCAAAATCGGGAAAAATGAGAACGACCCCCCCTTCTCATTTTTTTCATTTTTGACTCAAAAATCAACTTGCATAGAATAAGGGTTTGAAGGTGGTTCTAAGTGTTTTGGAAGACTCTGAATCGACTGGTGAAGTCCGTTTTATGATCCGACGCTATCCGGACGGGATACTCCAGGATAACCGAAGCTAGTTTCGATATTTTTGAACAAAAAACGCATCTCCCGGCTCGGAATCGACTCGGATCGGAAAATGGACATGATATTCGGAATCTACACCCTCGAAAACCCCTTACCCACACAAAAAAACGGCACCTTAGATTTTGACCAAAATCGGGAAAAATGAGAACGACCCCCCCTTCTCATTTTTTTCATTTTTGACTCAAAAATCAACTTGCATAAAATAAGGGTTCAAAAGTGGTTCTAGGGGTATTCGAAGCTTCTGAATCGACTGGTGAAGTCCGTTTTTTGATCCGACGCCATCCGGACCGGATACTCCAGGATAACCGAAGCTAGTTTCGTTTCTTTTTAACAAAAAACGCATCTCCCGGTTCGGAATCGACTCGGATCGGAAAATGGACATCATATTCGGAATCTACACCCTCGAAAACCCCTTACCCACACATAAAAACGTCACCTTAGATTTTGACCAAAATCGGGAAAAATGAAAACGACCCCCCCTTCTCATTTTTTTCATTTTTGACTCAAAAATCAACTTGCATAAAATAAGGGTTTGAAGGTGGTTCTAGGTGTTTTGGAAGCTTCTGAATCGACTGGTGAAGTCCGTTTTTTGATTCGTCGCCATCCGGACCGGATACTCCAGGATAACCGAAGCTAGTTTCGATGTTTTGAAACAAAAAACGCATCTCCCGGCTGGGAATCGACTCGGATCGGAAATTCGACATCATATTCGGAATCTACACCCTCGAGAACACCTTACCCACACAAAAAAACGCCACCTTAGATTTTGACCAAATCGGGAAAATGAGAAGGACCCCCCCTTCTCATTTTTTTATTTTTGACTAAAAATCAACTTGCATATAATAAGGTTTGAAGGTGGTTCTAAGTGTTTTGGAAGACTCTGAATCGACTGGTGAAGTCCGTTTTTTGATCCGACGTTATCCGGACGGGATACTCCAGGATAACCGAAGCTACTTTCGATATTTTTGAACAAAAAACGCATCTCCCGGCTCGGAATCGACTCGGATCGGAAAATGGACATGATATTCGGAATCTACACCCTCGAAAACCCCTTACCCACACATAAAAACGGCACCTTAGATTTTGACCAAAATCGGGAAAAATGAGAATGACCCCCCCTTCTCATTTTTTTCATTTTTGACTCAAAAATCAACTTGCATAAAATCAGGTTTCGAAGGTGGTTCTAGGGGTATTCGATGCTTCTGAATTGACTGGTGAACTCCGTTTTTTGATCCGACGCCATCCGGACCGTATACTCCAGGATAACCGAAGCTAGTTTCGTTTCTTTTTAACAAAAAACGCATCTCCCGGTTCGGAATCGACTCGGATCGGAAAATGGACATCATATTCGGAATCTACACCCTCGAAAACCCCTTACCTACACATAAAAACGGCACCTTAGATTTTGACCAAAATCGGGAAAAATGAGAACGACCCCCCCTTCTCATTTTTTTCATTTTTGTCTCAAAAATCAACTTGCATAAAATAAGGGTTTGAAGGTGGTTCTAGGTGTTTTGGAAGCTTCTGAATCGACTGGTGAAGTCCGTTTTTTGATTCGTCGCCATCCGGACCGGATACTCCAGGATAACCGAAGCTAGTTTCGATGTTTTTGAACAAAAAACGCATCTCCCGGCTGGGAATCGACTCGGATCGGAAATTGGACAACACATTCGGAATCTACACCCTCGAGAACCCCTTACCCACACAAAAAAACGGCACTTTAGATTTTGACCAAAATCGGGAAAAATGAGAACGACCCCCCCTTCTCATCTTTTTAATTTTTGACTCAAAAATCAACTTGCATAAAATAAGGGTTCGAAGCTGGTTCTAGGGGTTTTGGAAGCTTCTGAATCGACTGGTGAAGTCCGTTTTTTGATCCGACGCCATCGGGACCGGATACTCCAGGATAACCGAAGCTAGTTTCGATATTTTTGAACAAAAAACGCATCTCCCGGCTCGGAATCGACTCGGATCGGAAAATGGACATCATATTCGGAATCTACACCCTCGAGAACACCTTACCCACACAAAAAACGCCACCTTAGATTTTGACCAAAATCGGGAAAAATGAGAAGGACCCCCCCTTCTCATTTTTTCATTTTTGACTAAAAAATCAACTTGCATAGAATAAGGGTTTGAAGTGGTTCTAAGTGTTTTGGAAGACTCTGAATCGACTGGTGAAGTCCGTTTTTTGATCCGACGCCATCCGGACCGGATACTCCAGGATAACCGAAGCTAGTTTCGATATTTTTGAACAAAAAACGCATCTCCCGGCTCGGAATCGACTCGGATCGGAAATTGGACATCATATTCGGAATCTACACCCTCGAGAACACCTTACCCACACAAAAAAACGGCACCTTAGATTTTGACCAAAATCGGGAAAAATGAGAACGACCCCCCCTTCTCATTTTTTTCATTTTTGACTAAAAAATCAACTTGCATAGAATAAGGGTTTGAAGGTGGTTCTAAGTGTTTTGGAAGACTCTGAATCGACTGGTGAAGTCCGTTTTTTGATCCGACGCCATCCGGACCGTATACTCCAGGATAACCGAAGCTAGTTTCGATATTTTTGAACAAAAAATGCATCTCCCGGCTCGGAATCGACTCGGATCGGAAAATGGACATCATATTCGGAATCTACACCCTCGAGAACACCTTACCCACACAAAAAAACGGCACCTTTGATTTTGACCAAAATCGGGAAAAATGAGAACGACCCCCCCTTCTCATTTTTTTCATTTTTGACTCAAAAATCAACTAGCATAAAATAAGGGTTCGAAGCTGGTTCTAGGGGTTTTGGAAGCTTCTGAATCGACTGGTGAAGTCCGTTTTTTGATCCGACGCCATCCGGACCGGATACTCCAGGATAACCGAAGCTAGTTTCGATATTTTTGAACAAAAAACGCATCTCCCGGCTCGGAATCGACTCGAATCGGAAAATGGACATCATATTCGGAATCTACACCCTCGAGAACACCTTACCCACACAAAAAAACGCCACCTTAGATTTTGACCAAAATCGGGAAAAATGAGAAGGACCCCCCCTTCTCATTTTTTTCATTTTTGACTAAAAAATCAACTTGCATATAATAAGGGTTTGAAGGTGGTTCTAAGTGTTTTGGAAGACTCTGAATCGACTGGTGAAGTCCGTTTTATGATCCGACGCTATCCGGACGGGATACTCCAGGATAACCGAAGCTAGTTTCGATATTTTTGAACAAAAAACGCATCTCCCGGCTCGGAATCGACTCGGATCGGAAAATGGACATGATATTCGGAATCTACACCCTCGAAAACCCCTTACCCACACATAAAAACGGCACCTTAGATTTTGACCAAAATCGGGAAAAATGAGAACGACCCCCCCTTCTCATTTTTTTCATTTTTGACTCAAAAATCAACTTGCATAAAATAAGGGTTCAAAAGTGGTTCTAGGGGTATTCGAAGCTTCTGAATCGACTGGTGAAGTCCGTTTTTTGATCCGACGCCATCCGGACCGGATACTCCAGGATAACCGAAGCTAGTTTCGTTTCTTTTTAACAAAAACGCATCTCCCGGTTCGGAATCGACTCGGATCGGAAAATGGACATCATATTCGGAATCTACACCCTCGAAAACCCCTTACCCACACATAAAAACGTCACCTTAGATTTTGACCAAAATCGGGAAAAATGAAAACGACCCCCCCTTCTCATTTTTTTCATTTTTGACTCAAAAATCAACTTGCATAAAATAAGGGTTTGAAGGTGGTTCTAGGTGTTTTGGAAGCTTCTGAATCGACTGGTGAAGTCCGTTTTTTGATTCGTCGCCATTCGGACCGGATACTCCAGGATAACCGAAGCTAGTTTCGATGTTTTTGAACAAAAAACGCATCTCCCGGCTGGGAATCGACTCGGATCGGAAATTCGACATCATATTCGGAATCTACACCCTCGACACCTTACCCACACAAAAAAACGCCACCTTAGATTTTGACCAAAATCGGGAAAATGAGAGGACCCCCCCTTCTCATTTTTTTTATTTTTGACTAAAAATCAACTTGCATAGAATAAGGGTTTGAAGGTGGTTCTAAGTGTTTTGGAAGACTCTGAATCGACTGGTGAAGTCCGTTTTTTGATCCGACGTTATCCGGACGGGATACTCCAGGATAAGCGAAGCTACTTTCGATATTTTTGAACAAAAAACGCATCTCCCGGCTCGGAATCGACTCGGATCGGAAAATGGACATGATATTCGGAATCTACACCCTCGAAAACCCCTTACCCACACATAAAAACGGAACCTTAGATTTTGACCAAAATCGGGAAAAATGAGAACGACCCCCCCTTCTCATTTTTTTCATTTTTGACTCAAAAATCAACTTGCATAAAATCAGGTTTCGAAGGTGGTTCTAGGGGTATTCGATGCTTCTGAATTGACTGGTGAACTCCGTTTTTTGATCCGACGCCATCCGGACCGTATACTCCAGGATAACCGAAGCTAGTTTCGTTTCTTTTTAACAAAAACGCATCTCCCGGTTCGGAATCGACTCGGATCGGAAAATGGACATCATATTCGGAATCTACACCCTCGAAACCCCTTACCTACACATAAAAACGGCACCTTAGATTTTGACCAAAATCGGGAAAAATGAGAACGACCCCCCTTCTCATTTTTTTCATTTTTGTCTCAAAAATCAACTTGCATAAAATAAGGGTTTGAAGGTGGTTCTAGGTGTTTTGGAAGCTTCTGAATCGACTGGTGAAGTCCGTTTTTTGATTCGTCGCCATCCGGACCGGATACTCCAGGATAACCGAAGCTAGTTTCGATGTTTTTGAACAAAAAACGCATCTCCCGCTGGGAACGACTCGGATCGGAAATTGGACAACATTCGGAATCTACACCCTCGAGAACCCCTTACCCCACAAAAAAAAACGGCACTTTAGATTTTGACCAAATCGGGAAAAATGAGAACGACCCCCCCTTCTCATCTTTTTAATTTTTGACTCAAAAATCAACTTGCATAAAATAAGGGTTCGAAGCTGGTTCTAGGGGTTTTGGAAGCTTCTGAATCGACTGGTGAAGTCCGTTTTTTGATCCGACGCCATCCGGACCGGATACTCCAGGATAACCGAAGCTAGTTTCGATATTTTGAACAAAAAACGCATCTCCCGGCTCGGAATCGACTCGGATCGGAAATTGGACATCATATTCGGAATCTACACCCTCGAGAACACCTTACCCACACAAAAAAACGGCACCTTAGATTTTGACCAAAATCGGGAAAAATGAGAACGACCCCCCCTTCTCATTTTTTTCATTTTTGACTAAAAAATCAACTTGCATAGAATAAGGGTTTGAAGGTGGTTCTAAGTGTTTTGGAAGACTCTGAATCGACTGGTGAAGTCCGTTTTTTGATCCGACGCCATCCGGACCGTATACTCCAGGATAACCGAAGCTAGTTTCGATATTTTTGAACAAAAAATGCATCTCCCGGCTCGGAATCGACTCGGATCGGAAAATGGACATCATATTCGGAATCTACACCCTCGAGAACACCTTACCCACACAAAAAAACGGCACCTTAGATTTTGACCAAAATCGGGAAAAATGAGAACGACCCCCCCTTCTCATTTTTTCATTTTTGACTAAAAATCAACTTGCATAAAATAAGGTTTGAAGGTGGTTCTAAGTGTTTTGGAAGACTCTGAATCGACTGGTGAAGTCCGTTTTTTGATCCGACGTTATCCGGACCGGATACTCCAGGATAACCGAAGCTAGTTTCGATATTTTTGAACAAAAAACGCATCTCCCGGCTCGGAATCGACTCCGATCGGAAAATGGACATGATATTCGGAATCTACACCCTCGAAAACCCCTTACCCACACATAAAAACGGCACCTTAGATTTTGACCAAAATCGGGAAAAATGAGAACGACCCCCCCTTCTCATTTTTTTCATTTTTGACTCAAAAATCAACTTGCATAAAATAAGGGTTCGAAAGTGGTTCTAGGGGTATTCGAAGCTTCTGAATCGACTGGTGAAGTCCGTTTTTTGATCCGACGCCATCCGGACCGGATACTCCAGGATAACCGAAGCTAGTTTCGTTTCTTTTTTACAAAAACGCATCTCCCGTTCGGAATCGACTCGGATCCGAAAATCGACATCATATTCGGAATCTACACCCTCGAAAACCCCTTACCCACACATAAAAACGGAACCTTAGATTTTGACCAAAATCGGGAAAAATGAGAACGACCCCCCCTTCTCATTTTTTTCATTTTTGACTAAAAAATCAACTTGCATAGAATAAGGGTTTGAAGGTGGTTCTAAGTGTTTTGGAAGACTCTGAATCGACTGGTGAAGTCCGTTTTTTGATCCGACGCCATCCGGACCGGATACTCCAGGATAACCGAAGCTAGTTTCGTTTCTTTTTAACAAAAAACGCATCTCCCGGCTCGGAATCGACTCGGATCGGAAATTGGACATCACATTCGGAATCTACACCCTCGAGAACCCCTTACCCACACAAAAAAACGGCACCTTAGATTTTGACCAAAATCGGGAAAAATGAGAACGACCCCCCCTTCTCATTTTTTTCATTTTTGACTAAAAAATCAACTTGCATAAAATAAGGGTTCGAAGCTGGTTCTAGGGGTTTTGGAAGCTTCTGAATCGACTGGTGAAGTCCGTTTTTTGATCCGACGCCATCCGGACCGTATACTCCAGGATAACCGAAGCTAGTTTCGATATTTTTGAACAAAAAACGCATCTCCCGGCTCGGAATCGACTCCGATCGGAAAATGGACATGATATTCGGAATCTACACCCTCGAGAACACCTTACCCACACAAAAAAACGCCTCCTTAGATTTTGACCAAAATCGGGAAAAATGAGAAGGAGCCCCCCTTCTCATTATTTTCATTTTTGACTCAAAAATCAACTTGCATAAAATAAAAGTTCGAAGGTGGTTCTAGGGGTATTCGATGCTTCTGAATCGACTGGTGAAGTCCGTTTTTTGATCCGACGCCATCCGGACCGTATACTCCAGGATAACCGAAGCTAGTTTCGATATTTTTGAACAAAAAATGCATCTCCCGGCTCGGAATCGACTCGGATCGGAAAATGGACATCATATTCGGAATCTACACCCTCGAGAACACCTTACCCACACAAAAAAACGGCACCTTTGATTTTGACCAAAATCGGGAAAAATGAGAACGACCCCCCCTTCTCATTTTTTTCATTTTTGACTAAAAAATCAACTTGCATAGAATAAGGGTTTGAAGGTGGTTCTAAGTGTTTTGGAAGACTCTGAATCGACTGGTGAAGTCCGTTTTTTGATCCGACGCTATCCGGACCGGATACTCCAGGATAACCGAAGCTAGTTTCGATATATTTGAACAAAAAACGCATCTCCCGGCTCGGAATCGACTCGGATCGGAAAATGGACATGATATTCGGAATCTACACCCTCGAAAACGCCTTACCCACACATAAAAACGGCACCTTAGATTTTGACCAAAATCGGGAAAAATGAGAACGACCCCCCTTCTCATTTTTTTCATTTTTGACTCAAAAATCAACTTGCATAAAATAAGGGTTCGAAAGTGGTTCTAGGGGTATTCGAAGCTTCTGAATCGACTGGTGAAGTCCGTTTTTTGATCCGACGCCATCCGGACCGGATACTCCAGGATAACCGAAGCTAGTTTCGTTTCTTTTTAACAAAAAACGCATCTCCCGGTTCGGAATCGACTCGGATCCCAAAATCGACATCATATTCGGAATCTACACCCTCGAAAACCCTTACCACACATAAAAACGGACCTTAGATTTTGACCAAAATCGGGAAAAATGAGAACGACCCCCCTTCTCCTTTTTTTTCATTTTTGACTCAAAATCAACTTGCAGAAAATAAGGGTTCGAAAGTAGTTCTAAGGGTATTCGATGCTTCTGAATCGACTGGTGAACTCCGTTTTTTGATCCGACGCCATCGGGACCGGATACTCCAGGATAACCGAAGCTAGTTTCGATATTTTTGAACAAAAAACGCATCTCCCGGCTCGGAATCGACTCGGATCGGAAAATGGACATCATATTCGGAATCTACACCCTCGAAAACCCCTTACCCACACATAAAAACGGCACCTTAGATTTTGACCAAAATCGGGAAAAATGAGAACGACCCCCCCTTCTCATTTTTTTCATTTTTGACTCAAAAATCAACTTGCATAAAATATGGGTTTTAAGGTGGTTCTAGGGGTTTTGGAAGCTTCTGAATCGACTGGTGAAGTCCGTTTTTTGATTCGCCGCCATCCGGACCGGACACTCCAGGATAACCGAAGCTAGTTTCGATGTTTTTGAACAAAAAACGCATCTCCCGGCTCGGAATCGACTCGGATCGGAAAATGGACATCATATTCCGAATGTACACCCTCGAGAACACCTTACACACACAAAAAAACGGCACCTTAGATTTTGACCAAAATCGGGAAAAATGAGAACGACCCCCTCCTCTCATTATTTTCATTTTTGACTCAAAAATCAACTTGCATAAAACAAGGGTTCGAAGCTGGTTCTAGGGGTATTCGAAGCTTCTGAATCGACTGCTGAAGTCCGTTTTTTGATCCGACGCCATCCGGACCGTATACTCCAGGATAACCGAAGCTAGTTTCGATATTTTTGAACAAAAAACGCATCTCCCGGCTCGGAATCGACTCGGATCGGAAAATGGACATCATATTCGGAATCTACACCCTCGAAAACCCCTTACCCACACAAAAAAACGGCACCATAGATTTTGACCAAAATCGGGAAAAATGAGAACGACCCCCCCTTCTCATTTTTTTCATTTTTGACTCAAAAATCAACTTGCATAAAATAAGGGTTTGAGGGTGGTTCTAGGTGTTTTGGAAGCTTCTGAATCGACTGGTGAAGTCCGTTTTTTGATTCGCCGCCATCCGGACCGGATACTCCAGGATAACCGAAGCTAGTTTCGATATTTTTGAACAAAAAACGCATCTCCCGGCTCGGAATCGACTCGGATCGGAAAATGGACATCATATTCGGAATCTACACCCTCGAAAACCCCTTACCCACACAAAAAAACGGCACCTTAGATTTTGACCAAAATCGGGAAAAATGAGAACGACCCCCCTTCTCATTTTTTTCATTTTTGACTCAAAAATCAACTTGCATAAAATAAGGGTTCGAAAGTGGTTCTAGGGGTATTCGAAGCTTCTGAATCGACTGGTGAAGTCCGTTTTTTGATCCGACGCCATCCGGACCGGATACTCCAGGATAACCGAAGTTAGTTTCGTTTCTTTTTAACAAAAAACGCATCTCCCGGTTCGGAATCGACTCGGATCCGAAAATCGACATCATATTCGGAATCTACACCCTCGAAAACCCCTTACCCACACATTAAAACGGCACCTTACATTTTGACCAAAATCGGGAAAAATGAGAACGACCCCCCCTTCTCATCTTTTTAATTTTTGACTCAAAAATCAACTTGCATAAAAGAAGGGTTCGAAGGTGGTTCTAGGGGTATTCGATGCTTCTGAATCGACTGGTGAACTCCGTTTTTTTATCCGACGCCATCCGGACCGTATACTCCAGGATAACCGAAGCTAGTTTCGATATTTTTGAACAAAAAACGCATCTCCCGGCTCGGAATCGACTCGGATCGGAAAATGGACATGATATTCGGAATCTACACCCTCGAGAACACCTTACCCACACAAAAAAACGCCTCCTTAGATTTTGACCAAAATCGGGAAAAATGAGAAGGAGCCCCCCTTCTCATTTTTTTCATTTTTGACTCAAAAATCAACTTGCATAAAATAAAAGTTCGAAGGTGGTTCTAGGGGTATTCGATGCTTCTGAATCGACTGGTGAAGTCCGTTTTTTGATCCGACGCCATCCGGACCGTATACTCCAGGATAACCGAAGCTAGTTTCGATATTTTTGAACAAAAAATGCATCTCCCGGCTCGGAATCGACTCGGATCGGAAAATGGACATCATATTCGGAATCTACACCCTCGAGAACCCTTACACCACAAAAAAAACGGCACCTTTGATTTTGACCAAAATCGGGAAAAATGAGAACGACCCCCCTTCTCATTTTTTCATTTTTGACTAAAAAATCAACTTGCATAGAATAAGGTTTGAAGGTGGTTCTAAGTGTTTTGGAAGACTCTGAATCGACTGGTGAAGTCCGTTTTTTGATCCGACGCTATCCGGACCGGATACTCCAGGATAACCGAAGCTAGTTTCGATATTTTGAACAAAAAACGCATCTCCCGGCTCGGAATCGACTCGGATCGGAAAATGGACATCATATTCGGAATCTACACCCTCGAAAACCCCTTACCCACACAAAAAAACGGCACCATAGATTTTGACCAAAATCGGGAAAAATGAAAACGACCCCCCCTTCTCATTTTTTTCATTTTTGACTCAAAAATCAACTTGCATAAAATAAGGGTTTGAGGGTGGTTCTAGGTGTTTTGGAAGCTTCTGAATCGACTGGTGAAGTCCGTTTTTTGATTCGCCGCCATCCGGACCGGATACTCCAGGATAACCGAAGCTAGTTTCGTTTCTTTTTAACAAAAAACGCATCTCCCGGTTCGGAATCGACTCGGATCCGAAAATCGACATCATATTCGGAATCTACACCCTCGAAAACCCCTTACCCACACATAAAAACGGAACCTTAGATTTTGACCAAAATCGGGAAAAATGAGAACGACCCCCCCTTCTCCTTTTTTTTCATTTTTGACTCAAAAATCAACTTGCAGAAAATAAGGGTTCGAAAGTAGTTCTAAGGGTATTCGATGCTTCTGAATCGACTGGTGAACTCCGTTTTTTGATCCGACGCCATCGGGACCGGATACTCCAGGATAACCGAAGCTAGTTTCGATATTTTTGAACAAAAAACGCATCTCCCGGCTCGGAATCGACTCGGATCGGAAAATGGACATCATATTCGGAATCTACACCCTCGAAAACCCCTTACCCACACATAAAAACGGCACCTTAGATTTTGACCAAAATCGGGAAAAATGAGAACGACCCCCCCTTCTCATTTTTTTCATTTTTGACTCAAAAATCAACTTGCATAAAATATGGGTTTTAAGGTGGTTCTAGGGGTTTTCGAAGATTCTGAATCGACTGGTGAAGTCCGTTTTTTGATTCGCCGCCATCCGGACCGGACACTCCAGGATAACCGAAGCTAGTTTCGATGTTTTTGAACAAAAAACGCATCTCCCGGCTCGGAATCGACTCGGATCGGAAAATGGACATCATATTCCGAATGTACACCCTCGAGAACACCTTACACACACAAAAAAAAAACGGCACCTTAGATTTTGACCAAAATCGGAAAAATGAGAACGACCCCCTCCTCTCATTATTTTCATTTTTGACTCAAAATCAACTTGCATAAAATAAGGGTTCGAAGCTGGTTCTAGGGGTATTCGAAGCTTCTGAATCGACTGCTGAAGTCCGTTTTTGATCCGACGCCATCCGGACCGTATACTCCAGGATAACCGAAGCTAGTTTCGATATTTTTGAACAAAAACGCATCTCCCGGCTCGGAATCGACTCGGATCGGAAAATGGACATCATATTCGGAATCTACACCCTCGAAACCCCTTACCCACACAAAAAAACGGCACCTAGATTTTGACCAAAATCGGGAAAAATGAAAACGACCCCCCCTTCTCATTTTTTCATTTTTGACTCAAAATCAACTTGCATAAAATAAGGGTTTGAGGGTGGTTCTAGGTGTTTTGGAAGCTTCTGAATCGACTGGTGAAGTCCGTTTTTTGATTCGCCGCCATCCGGACCGGATACTCCAGGATAACCGAAGCTAGTTTCGTTTCTTTTTAACAAAAACGCATCTCCCGGTCGGAATCGACTCGGATCCCAAAATCGACATCATATTCGGAATCTACACCCTCGAAAACCCCTTACCTACACATAAAAACGGCACCTTAGATTTTGACCAAAATCGGGAAAAATGAGAACGACCCCCCCTTCTCATTTTTTTCATTTTTGACTCAAAAATCAACTTGCATAAAATAAGGGTTCGAAAGTGGTTCTAGGGGTATTCGAAGCTTCTGAATCGACTGGTGAAGTCCGTTTTTTGATCCGACGCCATCCGGACCGGATACTCCAGGATAACCGAAGCTAGTTTCGATATTTTTGAACAAAAAACGCATCTCCCGGCTCGGAATCGACTCGGATCGGAAAATGGACATCATATTCGGAATCTACACCCTCGAAAACCCCTTACCCACACAAAAAAACGGCACCTTAGATTTTGACCAAAATCGGGAAAAATGAGAACGACCCCCCCTTCTCATCTTTTTAATTTTTGACTCAAAAATCAACTTGCATAAAATAAGGGTTCGAAGCTGGTTCTAGGGGTTTTGGAAGCTTCTGAATCGACTGGTGAAGTCCGTTTTTTGATCCGACGCCATCGGACCGGATACTCCAGGATAACCGAAGCTAGTTTCGATATTTTTGAACAAAAAACGCATCTCCCGGCTCGGAATCGACTCGGATCGGAAAATGGACATCATATTCGGAATCTACACCCTCGAGAACACCTTACCCACACAAAAAAACGCCACCTTAGATTTTGACCAAAATCGGGAAAAATGAGAAGGACCCCCCCTTCTCATTTTTTTCATTTTTGACTAAAAAATCAACTTGCATAGAATAAGGGTTTGAAGGTGGTTCTAAGTGTTTTGGAAGACTCTGAATCGACTGGTGAAGTCCGTTTTTTGATCCGACGCCATCGGGACCGGATACTCCAGGATAACCGAAGCTAGTTTCGTTTCTTTTTAACAAAAAACGCATCTCCCGGTTCGGAATCGACTCGGATCCCAAAATCGACATCATATTCGGAATCTACACCCTCGAAAACCCCTTACCTACACATAAAAACGGCACCTTAGATTTTGACCAAAATCGGGAAAAATGAGAACGACCCCCCCTTCTCATTTTTTTCATTTTTGACTCAAAAATCAACTTGCATAAAATCAGGGTTCGAAGGTGGTTCTAGGTGTATTCGATGCTTCTGAATCGACTGGAGAACTCCGTTTTTTGATCCGACGCCATCCGGACCGTATACTCCAGGATAACCGAAGCTAGTTTCGATATTTTTGAACAAAAAACGCATCTCCCGGCTCGGAATCGACTCGGATCGGAAAATGGACATCATATTCGGAATCTACACCCTCGAAAACCCCTTACCCACACAAAAAAACGGCACCTTAGATTTTGACCAAAATCGGGAAAAATGAGAACGACCCTTCTCATTTTTTTCATTTTTGACTCAAAAATCAACTTGCATAAAATAAGGGTTCGAAAGTGGTTCTAGGGGTATTCGAAGCTTCTGAATCGACTGGTGAAGTCCGTTTTTTGATCCGACGCCATCCGGACCGGATACTCCAGGATAACCGAAGCTAGTTTCGATGTTTTTGAACAAAAAACGCATCTCCCGGCTCGGAATCGACTCGGATCGGGAATTGGACATCACATTCGGAATCTACACCCTCGAGAACCCCTTACCCACACAAAAAAACGGCACCTTAGATTTTGACCAAAATCGGGAAAAATGAGAACGACCCCCCCTTCTCATCTTTTTAATTTTTGACTCAAAAATCAACTTGCATAAAATAAGGGTTCGAAGCTGGTTCTAGGGGTTTTGGAAGCTTCTGAATCGACTGGTGAAGTCCGTTTTTTGATCCGACGCCATCCGGACCGGATACTCCAGAATAACCGAAGCTAGTTTCGATATTTTTGAACAAAAAACGCATTTCCCGGCTCGGAATCGACTCGGATCGGAAAATGGACATCATATTCGGAATCTACACCCTCGAAAACCCCTTACCCACACAAAAAAACGGCACCTTAGATTTTGACCAAAATCGGGAAAAATGAGAACGACCCCCCCTTCTCATCTTTTTAATTTTTGACTCAAAAATCAACTTGCATAAAATAAGGGTTCGAAGGTGGTTCTAGGGGTATTCGATGCTTCTGAATCGACTGGTGAACTCCGTTTTTTGATCCGACGCTATCCGGACCGGATACTCCAGGATAACCGAAGCTAGTTTCGTTTCTTTTTAACAAAAAACGCATCTCCCGGTTCGGAATCGACTCGGATCCGAAAATCGACATCATATTCGGAATCTACACCCTCGAAAACCCCTTACCCACACATAAAAACGGCACCTTAGATTTTGACCAAAATCGGGAAAAATGAGAACGACCCCCCTTCTCATTTTTTTTTCATTTTGACTCAAAATCAACTTGCATAAAATCAGGGTTCGAAGTGGTTCTAGGGTATTCGATGCTTCTGAATCGACTGGTGAACTCCGTTTTTTGATCCGACGCCATCCGGACCGTATACTCCAGGATAACCGAAGCTAGTTTCGTTTCTTTTTTACACAAAAACGCATCTCCCGGTTCGGAATCGACTCGGATCCGAAAATCGACATCATATTCGGAATCTACACCCTCGAAAACCCCTTACCTACACATAAAAACGGCACCTTAGATTTTGACCAAAATCGGGAAAAATGAGAACGACCCCCCCTTCTCATTTTTTTCATTTTTGACTCAAAAATCAACTTGCATAAAATAAGGGTTCGAAAGTGGTTCTAGGGGTATTCGAAATTTCTGAATCGACTGGTGAAGTCCGTTTTTTGATCCGACGCCATCCGGACCGGATACTCCAGGATAACCGAAGCTAGTTGCGATATTTTTGAACAAAAAACGCATCTCCCGGCTCGGAATCGACTCGGATCGGAAAATGGACATCATATTCGGAATCTACACCCTCGAAAACCCCTTACCCACACAAAAAAACGGCACCTTAGATTTTGACCAAAATCGGGAAAAATGAGAACGACCCCCCCTTCTCATCTTTTTAATTTTTGACTCAAAAATCAACTTGCATAAAATAAGGGTTCGAAGCTGGTTCTAGGGGTTTTGGAAGCTTCTGAATCGACTGGTGAAGTCCGTTTTTTGATCCGACGCCATCGGGACCGGATACTCCAGGATAACCGAAGCTAGTTTCGATATTTTTGAACAAAAAACGCATCTCCCGGCTCGGAATCGACTCGGATCGGAAAATGGACATCATATTCGGAATCTACACCCTCGAAAACCCCTTACCTACACATAAAAACGGCACCTTAGATTTTGACCAAAATCGGGAAAAATGAGAACGACCCCCCTTCTCATTTTTTTCATTTTTGTCTCAAAAATCAACTTGCATAAAATAAGGTTTGAAGGTGGTTCTAAGTTTTGGAAGACTCATCTGAATCGACTGGTGAAGTCCGTTTTTTGATCCGACGCCATCCGGACCGGATACTCCAGGATAACCGAAGCTAGTTTCGATGTTTTTGAACAAAAAACGCATCTCCCGGCTCGGAATCGACTCGGATCGGAAATTGGACATCACATTCGGAATCTACATTCTCGAGAACCCCTTACCCACACAAAAAAACGGCACCTTAGATTTTGACCAAAATCGGGAAAAATGAGAACGACCCCCCCTTCTCATCTTTTTAATTTTTGACTCAAAAATCAACTTGCATAAAATAAGGGTTCGAAGCTGGTTCTAGGGGTTTTGGAAGCTTCTGAATCGACTGGTGAAGTCCGTTTTTTGATCCGACGCCATCCGGACCGGATACTCCAGAATAACCGAAGCTAGTTTCGATATTTTTGAACAAAAAACGCATTTCCCGGCTCGGAATCGACTCGGATCGGAAAATGGACATCATATTCGGAATCTACACCCTCGAAAACGCCTTACCCACACATAAAAACGGCACCTTAGATTTTGACCAAAATCGGGAAAAATGAGAACGACCCCCCCTTCTCATTTTTTTCATTTTTGACTCAAAAATCAACTTGCATAAAATCAGGGTTCGAAGGTGGTTCTAGGGGTATTCGATGCTTCTGAATCGACTGGTGAACTCCGTTTTTTGATCCGACGCCATCCGGACCGTATACTCCAGGATAACCGAAGCTAGTTTCGTTTCTTTTTAACAAAAAACGCATCTCCCGGTTCGGAATCGACTCGGATCCCAAAATCGACATCATATTCGGAATCTACACCCTCGAAAACCCCTTACCTACACATAAAAACGGCACCTTAGATTTTGACCAAAATCGGGAAAAATGAGAACGACCCCCCCTTCTCATTTTTTTCATTTTTGACTCAAAAATCAACTTGCATAAAATAAGGGTTCGAAAGTGGTTCTAGGGGTATTCGAAGCTTCTGAATCGACTGGTGAAGTCCGTTTTTTGATCCGACGCCATCCGGACCGGATACTCCAGGATAACCGAAGCTAGTTTCGATATTTTTGAACAAAAAACGCATCTCCCGGCTCGGAATCGACTCGGATCGGAAAATGGACATCATATTCGGAATCTACACCCTCGAAAACCCCTTACCCACACAAAAAAACGGCACCTTAGATTTTGACCAAAATCGGGAAAAATGAGAACGACCCCCCTTCTCATTTTAATTTTTGACTCAAAAATCAACTTGCATAAAATAAGGGTTCGAAGCTGGTTCTAGGGGTTTTGGAAGCTTCTGAATCGACTGGAGAAGTCCGTTTTTTGATCCGACGCCATCGGGACCGGATACTCCAGGATAACCGAAGCTAGTTTCGATATTTTTGAACAAAAAACGCATCTCCCGGCTCGGAATCGACTCGGATCGGAAAATGGACATCATATTCGGAATCTACACCCTCGAGAACACCTTACCCACA
This sequence comes from Liposcelis bostrychophila, assembly GCA_037577465.1. Classification (NCBI taxonomy): domain Eukaryota; kingdom Metazoa; phylum Arthropoda; class Insecta; order Psocodea; family Liposcelididae; genus Liposcelis; species Liposcelis bostrychophila. The sequence goes on from CM075213.1 coordinate 29,564,239, forward strand.
CAAAAAAACGCCACCTTAGATTTTGACCAAAATCGGGAAAAATGAGAAGGACCCCCCCTTCTCATTTTTTTCATTTTTGACTAAAAAATCAACTTGCATAGAATAAGGGTTTGAAGGTGGTTCTAAGTGTTTTGGAAGACTCTGAATCGACTGGTGAAGTCCGTTTTTTGATCCGACGCCATCGGGACCGGATACTCCAGGATAACCGAAGCTAGTTTCGTTTCTTTTTAACAAAAAACGCATCTCCCGGTTCGGAATCGACTCGGATCCCAAAATCGACATCATATTCGGAATCTACACCCTCGAAAACCCCTTACCTACACATAAAAACGGCACCTTAGATTTTGACCTAAATCGGGAAAAATGAGAACGACCCCCCTTCTCATTTTTTTCATTTTTGTCTCAAAAATCAACTTGCATAAAATAAGGGTTTGAAGGTGGTTCTAAGTGTTTTGGAAGACTCTGAATCGACTGGTGAAGTCCGTTTTTTGATCCGACGCCATCCGGACCGGATACTCCAGGATAACCGAAGCTAGTTTCGATGTTTTTGAACAAAAAACGCATCTCCCGGCTCGGAATCGACTCGGATCGGAAATTGGACATCACATTCGGAATCTACATTCTCGAGAACCCCTTACCCACACAAAAAAACGGCACCTTAGATTTTGACTAAAATCGGGAAAAATGAGAACGACCCCCCCTTCTCATCTTTTTAATTTTTGACTCAAAAATCAACTTGCATAAAATAAGGGTTCGAAGCTGGTTCTAGGGGTTTTGGAAGCTTCTGAATCGACTGGTGAAGTCCGTTTTTTGATCCGACGCCATCCGGACCGGATACTCCAGGATAACCGAAGCTAGTTTCGATATTTTTGAACAAAAAACGCATCTCCCGGCTCGGAATCGACTCGGATCGGAAAATGGACATCATATTCGGAATCTACACCCTCGAAAACCCCTTAACACACAAAAAAACGGCACCTTAGATTTTGACCAAAATCGGGAAAAATGAGAACGCCCCCCTTCTCATCTTTTTAATTTTTGACTCAAAAATCAACTTGCATAAAATAAGGGTTCGAAGCTGGTTCTAGGGGTTTTGGAAGCTTCTGAATCGACTGGTGAAGTCCGTTTTTTGATCCGACGCCATCGGGACCGGATACTCCAGGATAACCGAAGCTAGTTTCGATATTTTTGAACAAAAAACGCATCTCCCGGCTCGGAATCGACTCGGATCGGAAAATGGACATCATATTCGGAATCTACACCCTCGAGAACACCTTACCCACACAAAAAAACGCCACCTTAGATTTTGACCAAATCGGGAAAAATGAGAAGGACCCCCCCTTCTCATTTTTTTCATTTTTGACTAAAAATCAACTTGCATAGAATAAGGGTTTGAAGGTGGTTCTAAGTGTTTTGGAAGACTCTGAATCGACTGGTGAAGTCCGTTTTTTGATCCGACGCCATCGGGACCGGATACTCCAGGATAACCGAAGCTAGTTTCGTTTCTTTTTAACAAAAAACGCATCTCCCGGTTCGGAATCGACTCGGATCCCAAAATCGACATCATATTCAGAATCTACACCCTCGAAAACCCCTTACCTACACATAAAAACGGCACCTTAGATTTTGACCAAAATCGGGAAAAATGAGAACGACCCCCCTTCTCATTTTTTTCATTTTTGTCTCAAAAATCAACTTGCATAAAATAAGGGTTTGAAGGTGGTTCTAAGTGTTTTGGAAGACTCTGAATCGACTGGTGAAGTCCGTTTTTTGATCCGACGCCATCCGGACCGGATACTCCAGGATAACCGAAGCTAGTTTCGATGTTTTTGAACAAAAAACGCATCTCCCGGCTCGGAATCGACTCGGATCGGAAATTGGACATCACATTCGGAATCTACATTCTCGAGAACCCCTTACCCACACAAAAAAACGGCACCTTAGATTTTGACCAAAATCGGGAAAAATGAGAACGACCCCCCCTTCTCATCTTTTTAATTTTTGACTCAAAAATCAACTTGCATAAAATAAGGGTTCGAAGCTGGTTCTAGGGGTTTTGGAAGCTTCTGAATCGACTGGTGAAGTCCGTTTTTTGATCCACGGACGCATCCACCGATACTCCAGGATAACCGAAGCTAGTATTTCATATTTTTGAACAAAAACCCGGCTCCTCGCTACCCGGAAAATCACATCATATTCGGAACCTCACGAAAACCCCTACACAAAAAAAACGGCACCTTAGATTTTGACCTCAGAACGACCCCCCAATCCAAGAAAAAACACTTGCGAATAACGAAGCGTTCGGGTTTTGCTGAATCGACTGGTGAAGTCCGTTTTTTGATCCGACGCCATCCGGACCGGATACTCCAGGATAACCGAAGCTAGTATCGATATTTTTGAACAAAAAACGCATCTCCCGGCTCGGAATCGACTCGGATCGGAAAATGGACATCATATTCGGAATCTACACCCTCGAAAACCCCTTACCCACACAAAAAAACGGCACCTTAGATTTTGACCAAAATCGGGAAAAATGAGAACGACCCCCCCTTCTCATCTTTTTAATTTTTGACTCAAAAATCAACTTGCATAAAATAAGGGTTCGAAGCTGGTTCTAGGGGTTTTGGAAGCTTCTGAATCGACTGGTGAAGTCCGTTTTTTGATCCGACGCCATCCGGACCGGATACTCCAGGATAACCGAAGCTAGTTTCGTTTCTTTTTAACAAAAAACGCATCTCCCGGTTCGGAATCGACTCGGATCGGAAAATGGACATCGTATTCGGAATCTACACCCTCGAAAACCCCTTACCCACACAAAAAAACGGCACCTTAGATTTTGACAAAAAATCGGGAAAATGAGAACGACCCCCCTTCTTTTTTTCATTTTTGACTCAAAAATCAACTTGCATAAAATAAGGGTTCGAAGTGGTTCTAGGGGTATTCGAAGCTTCTGAATCGACTGGTGAAGTCCGTTTTTTGATCCGACGCCATCCGGACCGGATACTCCAGGATAACCGAAGCTAGTTTCGTTTCTTTTTAACAAAAAACGCATCTCCCGGTTCGGAATCGACTCGGATCCGAAAATCGACATCATATTCGGAATCTACACCCTCGAAAACCCCTTACCTACACATAAAAACGGCACCTTAGATTTTGACCAAAATCGGGAAAAATGAGAACGACCCCCCCTTCTTCTTTTTAATTTTTGACTCAAAAATCAACTTGCATAAAATAAGGGTTCGAAGCTGGTTCTAGGGGTTTTGGAAGCTTCTGAATCGACTGGTGAAGTCCGTTTTTTGATCCGACGCCATCCGGACCGGATACTCCAGGATAACCGAAGCTAGTATCGATATTTTTGAACAAAAAACGCATCTCCCGGCTCGGAATCGACTCGGATCGGAAAATGGACATCATATTCGGAATCTACACCCTCGAAAACCCCTTACCCACACAAAAAAACGGCACCTTAGATTTTGACCAAAATCGGGAAAAATGAGAACGACCCCCCCTTCTCATTTTTTTCATTTTTGACTCAAAAATCAACTTGCATAAAATAAGGGTTCGAAAGTGGTTCTAGGGGTATTCGAAGCTTCTGAATCGACTGGTGAAGTCCGTTTTTTGATCCGACGCCATCCGGACCGGATACTCCAGGATAACCGAAACTAGTTTCGATATTTTTGAACAAAAAACGCATCTCCCGGCTCGGAATCGACTCGGATCGGAAAATGGACATCATATTCGGAATCTACACCCTCGAAAACCCCTTACCTACACATAAAAACGGCACCTGAGATTTTGACCAAAATCGGGAAAAATGAGAACGACCCCCCCTTCTCATTTTTTTCATTTTTGTCTCAAAAATCAACTTGCATAAAATAAGGGTTTGAAGGTGGTTCTAGGTGTTTTGGAAGCTTCTGAATCGACTGGTGAAGTCCGTTTTTTGATCCGACGCCATCCGGACCGGATACTCCAGGATAACCGAAGCTAGTTTCGATATTTTTGAACAAAAAACGCATCTCCCGGCTCGGAATCGACTCGGATCGGAAAATGGACATCATATTCGGAATCTACACCCTCGAAAACCCCTTACCCACAAAAAAAAACGGCACCTTAGATTTTGACCAAAATCGGGAAAAATGAGAACGACTCCCCCTTCTCATCTTTTTAATTTTTGACTCAAAAATCAACTTGCATAAAATAAGTGTTTGAAGGTATTTCTAGGGGTTTTCGAAGCCTCTGAATCGACTGGTGAAGTCCGTTTTTTGATTCGCCGCCATCCGGACCGGATACTCCAGGATAACCGAAGCTAGTTTCGATTTTTTTGAACAAAAAACGCATCTTTCGGCTCGGAATCGACTCGTATCGGAAAATGGACATGATATTCGGAATCTACACCCTCGAAAACCCCTTACCCACACAAAAAAACGGCACCTTGATTTTGACCAAAATCAGGAAAAATGAGAACGACCCCCCCTTCTCATTTTTCCATTTTTGACGAAAAAATCAACTTGCATAAAATAAGGGTTCGAAGCTGGTTCTAGGGGTATTCGAAGCTTCTGAATCGACAGCACTGGTGAAGTCAGTTTTTCGATCTGACGCCGTCCGGAGCGGGTATTTATGAAAAACCGGAGCTAGTTTCAATTTTTTTGAACAAAAATTGAATCTCTCGGCTCGGAATTTGCTCGGATCGAAAAATGGTCTTTATTTTGAAAATCAGCACCTACGAAAACCCAGTAGCGAACGCTTTAGTCGTTGGAGGGGGTGCAGGGAGCGTGCGTGGATGTGGATTTTACCTGATGGGTCGCTTTAACTTGACCTAATCTAACCTATCCTAACCTAATCCAACATAACCCAACTTAAAGCATTGACTAAACTTGACCTATGGAAACCTAACTTAACCTAACCTAACCCAACTTAAGTTCTTGCGCATTGACCATTAGGGTTGCTCAAAAAAAATCATCAAATTTATTTTTTTGTGCTCCGGTCAAAATTTGTTTATTTAGACCTTAAGAAAGCTCCATGTAAAAGCACGGCCGAAAAAAAAATTTTTTAGAGGTCGCTACCGCCACTTATTCATTTTTCGGGCAAAAATCTTAAGTTTTGAAACTAAAATAAAGTAGCACATAACTTCCATAATTCACGCAAGAAAAAATTCATACCTTGGCCTTATGTAAGGCATATTCTGAGCTACAAAAAAAAATATTTTCCCGAAAGAAAATCTGACCGGTTAAATATTAAAGTCAATTATGTGCCGAAATTTTGAAGTATGCGCACAAGACGAAGGCAAGGGATTATAAATCGGCCAAATAGTAAAAAAGGACCTTCAACCAGATAGGTTTAAGGTGACGACTAAAATTTTTTCCGGGTTTGATTTTTCACCTCAAAACTTCGAAATTTTGCAATTTTTGTGGCGAATTTTTCAAGTTTTTGGCTTTTTGATCTAAAAATTTCAATATAATAAGCACGGTAGAGGGTAATAAAAATGAATTACATAATGTAAGATAGAAAAAAATTTTTTTTTTCAAGTTCTGGTCAAAATTATTTATATTTTTGAAATTTTAATTTAAATGATTTAAAATTAAACTTTTTTTGGGCTTCGGCATTTTTTTTCGGTTGCCATTTCTTGAAAAAACCGGTTGCCCTGGCAATAAAATTAATCAAAGTTGGCAAAATAGTCTAAGCTGCAACAAGGCGAAATATCACACTTTCGAAAGTTATAGTACAATTTTTTTAAACGACGATAAAGCTTTAAAAAGCCGAAAACTTGAAAAATTTGCGACAAAAATTGCAAAAAAAAGTATAATTTTAAAAAATTTAAATTAAAATTTCAAAAATATAATTATTTTTGACCAGAACTCGAAAAAAAAATTTTTTTTCTATCTTACATTATGTAATTCATTTTTATTATCCTCTACCGTGCTTATTATATTGAAATTTTTAGATCAAAAAGCCAAAAACTTGAAAAATTCGCCACAAAAATTGCAAAATTTCGAAGTTTTGAGGTGAAAAACCAAACCCGGAAAAAATTTTAGTCGTCACCTTAAACCTATCTGGTTGAAGGTCCTTTTTTACTATTTGGCCGATTTATAATCCCTTGCCTTCGTCTTGTACGCATACTTCAAAATTTCGGCACATAATTGACTTTAATATTTAACCGGTCAGATTTTCTTTCGGGAAAATATTTTTTTTTGTAGCTCAGAATATGCCTTACATAAGGCCAAGGTATGAGTTTTTTCTTGCGTGAATTATGGAAGTTATGTGCTACTTTATTTTAGTTTCAAAACTTAAGATTTTTGCCCGAAAAATGAATAAGTGGCGGTAGCGACCTCTAAAAAAATTTTTTTTCGGCCGTGCTTTTACATGGAGCTTTCTTAAGGTCTAAATAAACAAATTTTGACCGGAGCACAAAAAAATAAATTTGATGATTTTTTTTGAGCAACCCTATTGACCATATGTGACCTATGCAAGCCTAGCCTAACCTAACATAACCTAATCCAACCTCAGTGGGTGCGCATTGGCCATATGTAAGCTATCCGACCCTTTTTTTTAGCTTTTATCGTCCCATGGTTCTTTCTGTCTCCTCCTTGTTTTTCATCACCTGGGTGATGAATCCTACCACGGTGTTCCAGTGCGCTTCGGATTCCAGCATCTTCGAGATCGTATTTTCGGGGGTAAGGGTTTCGCCTACTTCTTGGTATGCACGGTTCCGGATGACTTCTCATCTGTCGCATCGGTACATGGTGCGCTCAGGATCATCGGCTTCCCCGCAATACCAGCATTCATCGGAATCGATGAGTCCAAATCGGAGGAGGTAGTTGTCGAAGATACCATGGCCCGTAACCTATTCGAACTTAACATAACGTATTCTAACCTAACCCAACCTAACTTAACTTGAGTCGGTGCGCATTGACCATACGGAACCAATCCGAACCTAATCCTTCATGATTGGCTTAAAAGGAGCAAAATAGTAAAAAAAGGTAGGAGAATTAAATTAAGAAAAATGGTAGGGAGTTGAGGACAGTATAGGTTGAGTTAAGTTTTTCTCTGACCAGATTTTGTAAAAAAAAGGTTCCATGAATTTCAGAATTTCATTGATTCTATTTTAGTTTAAAAAATCGATGTATATAACGAATTCTACTTATTTATAACAATCTAGCATTGAATTCTGAATTTTTTTTTCTAATTTCTTCTAATGCGTCGGATTCTTTTTTAAATTCAAAAGTGTCATTACTTTCTTCATATATTTCATCCAACGCCTCGCGAATTATCTTTTTTACACTATTCGCAGATTCTGGATCCGTTTTCGCCGAAATGGGCAAAATGTTTTTGAATTTTAACAATTTTGTAGGTTTATATTTTTCCGGGATTTGGTCGACTAAACCTAAAAAAAATAAGAAAAAACATTAGAAAGGTTTTCAAAAGTATCATTATACCATTTTTTTAAAAAAATGTCATCTTACTTTCTAAATTTTCCATAAAAGGTTTCATTTTATTAAATTTCTCTGTAGCTCCGGGCAGATCCATTTTATTTACAACGAGCATTGCTGGTTTATCAAGTAGTTCTTCTTTGTATAATTCTAATTCCTTTAGAAAAAATAGAACAATGTAAGTACCGGGTACACAGAAACGGCAGAAAAAGTCATGGAAACTTACTTTGTTCAATAATATCACACAATCTAAGGCGTTCCGAAAACTTTGAGCAGGATTCAGTTGAAAACCGTTAATGTCAACTACCATTAAAAGAATTTTTGTACGCTCTACATGTTTTAGAAATTTATGTCCCATTCCTAAATTATACGATGCTCCTTCTATTAGTCCTGGTAAATCAGCTACTCGAATTTGCCGCAAATCAGGATACTGAACAACTCCTAAATTTGGTTTTAAAGTCGTAACTATGAACAGAAAAAAAAACGAATTAATTTGATTTTCTTATAACTGCTTTTGACTTTCAGTATCTCAATGAATCGCAAAATTTGACAGTTGTTCAATCTAAGACATGATTACTCACAAGCATAGGCTGCTATTCGGGGATTCGCTCTTGAAATAGCTTTTAATAAAGTCGATTTCCCAGCATTAGGGAATCCTACCAATCCCACATCTGCTATTAATTTCAAATCTAAATTAATGATTACTTCTTCTCCTTCTCCCCCCGAAAATGCTGGATGAGTGGTGGGAGACCCTCCATAGCCTCCGCGAGCAACTAGTAATTTTTCGCGTTCAGCGTTTAAATCTCCTTGAATTAAAAAAAAAAAAAAAAATTGAGTTAAAAATAAATAAAAAGAAAGGGTGACAAGTAACTTTTAACAGTCTGAATCTCCACACTTTAACGAACACGAAAGATTCATTCAAAACCATAATTACCTAATTTCCTTTGGTAATTGTCATAAATGGTAACTCCTACCGGCACTGAAATTACTTTATCCTCGCCCGCTTCACCGAATATTTTCGATTTTTTGCTATCATCTCCTCTGTGCGCTGTTACTATGGAATTGGAATAAGTCTTTTTCACCTTTAATAACGTCAAATCTAAAAAAAAAAAAAAAAAAAAAAAAAAAAAATTAATTGTAAAATCTAATGACTTGAAGAAGACCCTTACCCTGCAGAATAAGAGTGAAGGTGCTGAATTTTGTAAACATTTTTTCCACTCATTCCCCCTCTGTCCCAAAATACTTTTTCATTCCTTGGACTGAAAAGTAGACCATAAAATCTGCTTTCCTCGGAATAAAAAATATTTTTCTTTGCAGGTAACGAAGGTAAATTTCAAGACTCGACCAATTACGGCCCTCGGCTTCGCCTCGACCCGTAAACTTGGTCTCGTACTTGAAATATTTACCTTCGACACCTGTAAAGAAAAATACTATTTCAGCTTCTCATTTTTATATCCCATTTTGTAAGCTTTTGATTTTTGCCGAAACTGTTTGTACCACTTAACCCCGAGCACTATTTCACAACACCCCCCCATCTCCCCCATCCCCCCCCCCCGGGGTCCCCCCTTTGGGAAAAAATTAGTAAAGAAATGGAAAAAATAAAAAAATTGTACTATTCTTCACCCCATTTCGGAAACGGAAGAGAAAAATGTTTAGGTGGTCGGAAATGAGAGAGTACGTTACCGTAAACAAGAATCCCCCACAAGAAAATTTTTTGCAATTGTCTCAAGCCCCCAAAAAAAATTAAATATGTTGAGTGTCCGACCAAGGGAGTGAATTTTTAAAATTCCATTAGATGGTCCAGAAATGTTTGTTACGGGGGTTTTTTAGGACGTTGATTTTGATCCTGAGGTCGGTTTTTAAAAATCCAATATGGTGGACGTTCACCTTAGAAAGTAGTTGCTTTTTCCCTCAAATTCGTATCTAAGAGGTTATCGGTGAACGTCCGCCATTTGCATTTATTCACTAATTTTTTTCCCGAAGGGGGAGGGGGGGGGACCTCCGGGGGGGGGGGGATGGTGTGAAATATAGTCCTCAGGTGGGCGGGTTAAGTGGTACAAACAGTTCCGATAAAAATCAAAAGTTTACGAAATGGGAAATAAAACACAAAGCATTTTGGGACAGATGGAGTATTAATAAATTACGGCTACTCCTTTTCCGCTTACCTTTCTCTGCTTCTACGTACACGTCCCCTCCTTTTCCTCCGACACCTCCATATTTAGGTAGCCCCATTCCTCCAGCTCCTCCTTTTACTAAAAGGCGTAGAGAATCCAAAAATTTACCCTTGGACATGATTAAACCTGCAAAGAAAAAAAATTTTCCAATCGGTAAACTAACGAATTAAATATAAAAATAAATAAATAAATAAATAAATGAAGGATGGAAGGTCATATTTTCTAGGAATATTTTTCTTTTCCGAAAAACAAAACTAACTTTTAAAAGAGCATAATTAAAAATAGATACTCAATGGCGCTCATCCAGAAAAATAGACGTGGGTTAAAAAACAATACGATTATAAACTCGTGGAAGTGCAAAAAATTTAAAGAAAAAAATTAGGTACTGTATTAAAAAAAACGGTTTTTTCCCCCCTTCTTTAATAAAATCAATTGTCAACCGCCTGAAAGCTCAACGTACATTAAGTTTGCTTATGTCGATGCCAATTTTAGAAAGCCGTTACGCACATGACGGACGTCATTAAGTCATGTGAATGACTACGGTATTTATTTTACAATCGAATATTAATAAGAGAAGGTCTCCCTCCCTAGCGAAATATTTTTGTGTCAATCCGATCCTTTTAAACCGATTTTTCCTTAAAAACATTCCTATGAACACCGCAAAATGCGATTTTGAAGACATCCTAGGCAGAAAAAAAAATTAAAATAAAAAATTCTACATCAGATCAATCACGTGCTTTCTTGAATAATGTGCAACAACAAAATTAACTGGCGTCGTATTTTTTGTTTATAAAATTACTCTTTTCATTTTCTTTCTTTGCCAAGAAAAAGTGAAATGAAAATCATTGAAATCCGTTCGTCTGTTGATTCCCCAAACCTCAAACGGAAAACTCATACGCTATATTTTTGAACTTCTGAATTTCCAGTAAAACACGGTCTTTAATTGGATGAAAAATGGCAGGCTTTTCATTTGATGAGATTGCTTTGTATTCAACCAGACAGATTAGAAGGGACTCTGCGATTTCGTAGAAAAGCGAGAAGGGGAAAATCACTCAAAGAAGTTTTTGTAACAAGAAAAATAGAAAAACTAAAAGGGGGGGGGGAAGGATTTTTAGGCGGTTAAAACAAATTCAGAAGAAGCGATTTACTTTCACCGGCCCTCAAATTTGTTGCATACTATTTTCAACATTAAACATAAAAAACCTTCTGCTGGATACAATACACTCAGAAAACAAATTAACATAGCATGAGCGGTTATTATGCTTTGAACGCTTTTGTTTTGTACCAAGACATTTTCTCACTTGTCGCAAGTCATCACCTCGGCTGTCGGCACGATCTTACATAACATACAGGTCAGGCAACTCGGGTATCCCTCATATGGACAAAAATGTCCCCCGAAATTGAAGCAGAAGAATAGTTCACATATTGCTCGATAGATGGCTGGAGCTGTAGTTAGGGAATCACGTCTTCTGGTAGCCAGCATAAAAAAAGTGTTTTGAAAGTTTTGATTGGATGGAGGGCATATCACGTGATTCCCTAACTACAGCTCCAGCCATCTATCGAGCAAATTTGCAACTATTCTCCTGCTTCAAATTCGGGGGACACTTTTCAAGATAGCAGTTGCCCATAGTCTTTTAAACAGGTCAGGAAACTTACCCCCCCGAAAGTGTCCGGCTTAAGTACACGAATTTTAGTTCGGTGAAGCAGGCAACAGATGGCGCAGCGATCTTTCGGGACGTACATTCAAACCGATTATAGTTGCCTCTGTAATTAATGTTTTCAAATGACGCGTATTATTTTTTGATGTATTACACCTTTAATTGCTTTTTAAATATACTTCAAATAGCGTTTTACGCGTTTTGCTATGCGTATACACTATATTTAACATTTAATACTGAAAAAAAAAAAAAAAAATCACCTCAAAGATTACAAACACAATAATCTCAATCCTCCATATTTGTTTTGAAATGGCAACGACCAATGAAAAGCGTCCTGAATGCAACTAGCGCGACGGGTGGTATTTGGGTGGAACTAAAATCTGTGCAGTTAAGCCGGACACCATCTCCCATACATTTAAGATAGGAGTTTCCTGACCTGTTTAAAAGACTAAGGTAAAAGCACCAATTATTGACCAGGCACCAATTACTGACCAGTCCATAAGCTAAACACGATTTCCTTTTATGGTATACGTGTTTAGCTTATGGACTGGTCAGTAATTGGTGCCTGGTCAATAATTGGTGCTTTTACCTTATGCAGTTGCCTGACCTGTATGTATTTTGTAAACAAACAAAATGGCGACTAACTGTATGTAGAACTTATACAGTATATTATGTTATGAAAATACTGTTACTGCTCGCGTGTATCAAACAATTTTACACTAAACAATGTAAATAAAATAACTATATGAAATACATACCAGTAGAAAAATTATATTTTTACTTCGTTTTTTGTAGCTTCGTAGTAATAACATAACCTAAACATAAGCGATCCTCCGCATTGGACAATGTTAAACTTTTGTTCAATTTTTTAAAAGAAAATATTTAATTTAAGTTACTTGAATATTAAAAATGTGCAATATTCATCTTCTTTAATCCATGATACACGTTTTTAAAATAAAAATTAAAGCGATATTAGGTTTTTATTTCATTAAACAATAATTATCGTTTTCGGATTGATTCGGATAAGAAATGTCCGACAGTGCCACCAATAGTTGCAAAACAAAATAAAATATCTTGTGGCAAGTCATCAGGACTTCGAGGATTTAGGGGGATCATTAAAATTTTTTGAAACGAAAACTTTGATAATTTTTGATTATTGAAAAAATTCATTTAAAATTTTATTGAAAAAACATTTTTTTAAATTTAATAAGTTCTACAAAAAAAAATTGAAATTTAAAATTTTTGGAAATTTTCAATTTTTAAAAAATTGATTAAAAATCAATTTATTAATATTAAAAATGGAGTGAAGATTTTTAAAAAAAATTAGAAATGCCCAAAAATTTGAAATTCCAATTTTTTACTTTGGAACTTATCCAGTTTTGTTAATTTGGGTAGTTACATGCGTTGAAAATTCACTTTTTGGCTTTAAAAGAGCAAATTTTTAGGAAAAAAAGAGCCAAAATAAGGAAAAATGGGGTTAACATAGGGTAAAAAATGTTTGGCGTCGAAATTACATTTGGATCATTGTTTCTATATATTTTGGGCACATTTTGGCTATTTTTGAATTTTCAAAATTTTCTGCCGTTACCCTGTTACAGCCATCCCCGTTTTTCTAGTATAATCCTGCCTGGGCGGCCAACGGGTCAACATTTTCGAACCGAATATTTTTTTTTTCAGGAAGCTCAATACGTACCTAATATACCCTATAAAGGACAATTTTTTATATTAAAAGATGTTAATTGAGCACCATTTCGGCCCTAAAAACTTCAAACCCCTGGGCCTGAGCCAAAAAACTTTTTTTCGATCTAAAAAAAATTCAGGCTTCTTTTTACATATAAACGAATGATTTTTTTGCCCAGGGAGCGAGAATTAAAAAATTGACCTTCAAAATGAGCCACCCTAATTTCCATGTGAAATATTTTTACTAGGTCGATCGGAATAATGGGCACTTTGTACAATTTGAAATTCTTACCAATACATTGCATAGGAAATTTCACGATCGAACAGATTGCAATTTTTATTGGTGGCGTAGAAAAATTGTAGAAAAAAAAAGAATCCAATTTTAAGGCATAAATTTGATTTTTTACAACGGCTTTGTTTTCATTTTTCAATCTTCATGATTCTCCATCTTCTCCCTTCAATCTTTAATCTCTGCGCTTTTTATCACTGCCGCTCTTCGACCTTAATATTCAGTTTTAAAGCTTTCGGAATTTCTGACCTTTGCCCTTCGATCTTTCATCGTCGGTTTCATTCTTCAATAATATTCCTTAACGTCCTCAAAACCTTAAGGCAAAGTCTTTACTTTTTTACCATTTAATCTTCGGTAGGCATTCAGTATGCACTACACAATTCCCACTCCGAGAATACGAAATCGATCAGGCGGAGCAGGTTTGTACTTGCGTACCGCAGGTTTGTACGAAAAATAAATCTCTTAACCCAAATGCGTTCCAGATTTTCAGTAAGGGAAAGATGATTTCGATAAAAAAAATTTTAAGAGTTCACTGAACATGCAACTTTCAAATTTTTTGAAAAGGAAAATGTTTTACGATATAGAAGGCTATCTTTAAAAAAAATAAGAAACGCTAAGAGTCGACCCAAAAATGTATAGAATTTCATCCATGCGTTTTATTATCAAAGCTCTGCTTTTTGATAATGCAGTCTTCTCAGATGACAATTCTCAAAATAATTCAAATTTTTTTTTTTTTTTATCATCAGGGAAATGCCCGCAGTTTATGGGACACGAGACAACAAACCCACTTGTTTATTTTCTCTCAAAATATCTATTTTGGAAATGATGTCCCAAAGCCAAGAGTCAGAAAACAACAAATTTTTAAATTCGCGTTACTCTTTTAAGAGTCAACGTCAAGTGCAAAAGTACGCGTTTTTTTTTTTTTTTTTTTTTTTTTTTCCGTTTTTGAGTGGGAATCGTCTGTGATATAGGTAAATAAAAAATTTTTCTTTTTATCGTGATGTCAGTGAACGAAAAGTCGAAAAGATAAAAAAAAAAAAAAAAATTGAAAAATTTTTATAGGTGTTGTAAAAAAAAGTAATGTCCAGACTGAAAAACGAAGATGACGGTATCGGTTACATCGAAGAGGATCATCCCCTCCGTCCGCAAACAGCAGCAGCCCTCCTCCAAGTTCCTCCGGGTAGAAAAAGTAGGTCTCGACAGAATTCGATATCGTCAAGCGTCAGCGATTTGGATGCTCCCATCTACGTGAGGGAAGGCACGGCAGTTGGAGCTGCCGGGAGACAGCATGTAAGTAGTTTACCGGCTGCTCGTATTTATTGATACGGCTGGATCAATTTTTGTGGCGTGATTTTGTTGAGGGAAATATAGGAAAAACGGCCATAAAAATTGTTCCGCCGTGTATACAAAAAAAAAAGTGTTTATTTATGACCTTGCTTAGCGTTATTCCTATGTCATTGGACAGTTACACTGCAAATAAGTGCCCTAAGGAAATATAGGCCAACGAAGTTTTTCAGGAGCAAGGGTCTGAAGCTTAAAAATTTTGGCCGATGCATCGGCATCGGCATCGGATTTTTTTAAATTTCCGAAATCGGCATCGCCATTGGCACTACGGCATTGTTAGTGCTGGCATCGGCATCGGCTCCGGCATCGGAATCAGACCCCTGATTTTAAAAATTGTCTAGAATGACTATATGATTTTTTTTTTCACTAAAATCAGAATCAGAGGCAACTTCGGATATAATCGATGTCGGCATAGGATAGGATCAATGCTCATGGCATTGGCATCGGCATTGGCATCGGCATCGGTATCGGGTGTCGGGTGTCAGTACCGGAATCGGAATCGGGAGTAAAATAAATAATACGGAATCGGCATCGGAATCGGAATCGGATCGGGAGTTAAATAAATAATACGGAATTGGCATCGGCATCGGCATCGGCATCGGCATAGGAATTAGACTTCTGATTTTAAAAATCGTCTAGAATGGCTATATGATTTTTTTCCGCACTAAAATCGGAATCAGAGGCGGCATCGGATTGGACCAATGCTCGTGGCGTCGGCATCGGCATCGGGTATCGGTGCCGGAATCGGAATCGGGAGTTAAACAAATAATATTCCGTATTATGCGGCATCGGCATCGACCCGAGATTTAAGCCGGCCGGCAACGGCATCGGATTTGGATCCCTGTTCAGGAGCGATTAAAAGTCGTTTACCTAATTTAAAAAAAAAATAATAATAAAAATAATAAAAAATATAAACATAAGTTGTAGTGTCATCTTTAAGTTATCTTCGGGAACAAATGAAGTTAATTGTCACTAACCGACCTACGCAGATAACGCTCTCACAAAAAAAAAAAAAAAGTCTATTAACTTATTTCAAGACGTGCCGGTTTAAAGGGACAGTCTACAAAAAAAATGAGTACCCACCCTAATTTTAAAATCACCGACCGAGGACAGAAAAACTCGTTTTCGGTACACTGACAACGAAGACTAATGTTGGTTTTGACAAGTACTGTGTACACCAAAGGTTGTCCAAATTTTTCGAAAAAAGAAAAGCAACGAAAAATTCAAAACTTTTTTGGCGGGCAAAAAATTTAAAAAAAAAAAAAAAATCAAATAAAAAAACGAACATGGTGGCCACCTGTTTCTTTTCAGTCGTTTTACGACTCTTTTAACTTTCCCTCTTTTTTTTTAGCACATTAAAATTCACCCTTCGAATGTACATGCCAGACCAAGCAGGCATTTGACCACTCCTGAAGTCGACTGGAATAGGGCGTCATCAAAAAGAAGAAAAAAAAAAATCATAAAAAGAAAAAAAAAAACTTCAAATAATAAAACTCACTTTTAATACTTAGCTTATTGACGAATTCACATCCATTCACAGAAAATGAATTCTTTTACTTTGAAATGCTTCAGTGTTTCTTGTATGGGTGTAACGATTGGTATATAGCGGATCTAGTCTCGCATGCTTTACCGGAATGTAAGGTTATTGAAACCTTTTTTTTTTTTCCTTAAAAAAATAGCAAAGAAATCGGGATAAAAATGACTCAAGAAACGACAACCGAGCAAAATGGATCGGTTTCTACGAAAAAACTTAAAAAATTAAAGGTAATTTCATCTTTATTTTTTTTTCTCCTTACCGGCGTTTTTGATGCATTGACGTCGACTGTTTAGTAAATAAAGACAGAGCGTATGCAAACATAATTATCATAATAATTATGTATTTAAGCAATACACTAATCTCAGAAGTATTTTTTTTTTTTTTTGCTGTTACTTCGTGTTTAACTTTTAATTTACTGTGTCAAATGATTGATGGGATTTCAAAATGAATTTTTTTTTTTTCATCAATCGGTTTTTGAGGTTAGGACATAAATGTCATGATGATGGTCGAGTTCATTGTGTGATTTTATTGGCTTTTAGTTAATCAGGTTGTCTACTGATTAATGAAAACGAAAATTGAGGACTTTTATAGGGCTTCATAGGTCCATTTTTTAAAAAATATAGGACTCAAAACAAGCAGCTTTCTTCAAGACTTCATTTAGAGCAAGAGAATTATTTACATGACTTCTGTCATTGTGTCGTTTGGAGCCCAGAATTAGTTAATTTTTGTTTTTACATTTAAAGCCTAAATTATTTTATTTGGCAAAAATCGAGCAAAGCCAAGAGCGGAGCGACGAAAATTTTGAAAAAAAAAAAAAAATTGTATAAAAAAATGCAAAATTAACCCGTTCTGGCTTCTTGTAGTAAAAATATAGGATAGGATCGTAGGACTTTATAGGATTATAGGACCAAATATTAAAATATAGGATTTTATAGGAATTATAGGACAGTGGACACCCTGTTAATATTGAAAAACTTCAAAAATATTCTACCTTTAATTTTCAAAAAAATAAATAAATAAATAAATAAATAAATAAATAAATAAATAAATAAATAAATAAATAAATAAACGGAGTAAGAAAAATTTAGGAAAAAAAATTATACGTCAAATTAAAAATGTCCTGGAAAAATTTGGACATCATTTGTTTATATCTATGAATTTGACAAGGTATTTAAACATCAATGCAATAACTTAAAAATAAAAACAGAAGAATTTTCTGGTCGGACGAGGAAATAAAATGGATTTCAAATTTTCCGTGGATGGGGGGCTCCAAATGGCCGCTTATAACATGGAGAATAGGGAAAAATAAATAGGTCAGAAATTTTTCCAGGGGCAGCAACAGTCCCTCTGACCCCCCAACCTCTATTTGCACTGGATCCTCCGTGAACACGCTAAAAATATTTTAAAGGTTTCGTTTGTAATGGAATTAATTACGGATATAACTAATTTATTTTATCGGCTTTATTTTAACCCTTAAAAAACGGAGGCATCTATAAATGCACAATATAAATTATTTTTAAAATTTTGTAAAATCGGGCATTGTCTTTTATCTAAATGGCACGGGTACTATTTTAGATCAAGAAAAAAATCCGGTAATTGATTTTTGCTAAAAATCGGTTTCCTATGTTTAGCTAATGGATTTTTTTATAGCATTTAGTAAAAATAAAATAGTTTTAAATGAAAATTAGAAAACTTTCATCTTAATTTGACAATCGAAGGGAGGGAGGGTATATTGACTCCCATGTATCCCAATAAAAACCTGCCAAGCTACGGATTTCTTTTTTTTTTTTCAACTTTTATAAAATAATTTTAGTTTGAAGAACACAAAGGAAAAAGAGAGCTAATTATACAGAAAAGGGCTTCAGATTTGGAATCAGTGACCCCAAGAACAAATGAAAACTCATTTTGATCCCTAGACAATACGACTAACTACTACTATAACCTAACCTTACCTAATCTTACTTAACCTTACTTAACCTAATTTACCACAACCTAATCAAACTTCACTGATGTGCAGAAATTACCGAACTTCAGGTTCTCACTTGTAAGGGAATAAGGTTGTAGCTAGTTAAAAACAACAATGCGGCGGCGTTAAAGATGCTTTTAATATTGCAAATATATACATAAAATCTATTTTTAAAAATAATTGGATCCCGTCAGGAAAGGGTGAAAGTTAACATCTTATGTTTTATTACAGAAACCGTATTATCCCTTGCTTGATACTAATATTTGAAAAAAGCCATATATCATTTTTTTTCTTGCGAATAACAAGTCAGTAGCAGATGTTGAATCAATTGAACAAATATATTATTAATTAATCTCCTCGTTATTGGACTTTGAATTCAATATGCATAAAAGTGAGCCTGAAGTCAGAACGAGGGATTAGGAGAGACTCAAAGTTTTCCAGGGGGAGCTCCAAATACTAGCTAAAATATGAAGGATGCCGAAATACATATACTACATGCGCCAGAAAATTTTTTATGAAGGGTGGAAGGGTAAGACTCAAGGCTGGCTTCAGCCAACTTAAAATAATAAAAACATATACATAGAAGGTCTTTAAATGCTTTTTCATGTAAAATTCATAATATAATTCTGAAAAACGATTTGAAAAAAAAAATGTTTGAAATAAAAGCTTATATTTTAAAACTGGAATGTCTTGTCTCCATTGGCCAATTAATCGAAGGGTACAATTAATTGTACAAAATGCTGTATATTTTTGGACTTTTTTCTTCTGTTATTTTTTATTTTATTTTTTTTATTGTTTTGATTATTTTTTCGAACACTAAAAACAATTAAAACGAAAAAAAAAGTGGTAGCAGAAGAAAAAAGTCCAAAAATATACAGCTTTTCCTGTGATACAATTAATTGCACCCTCCAATTAATTGTCTAATGGAGACAGAGCACAAGAGGTAAACCAGTTGAATCCTGCGTTGATAACCTACTTTATGTATTTCTTTAATTTTAAAATTGTAATACTGTAGTACTGCATAAGACTGACAGAAAGAGAGAAAAAGAATACACCTATTAAGGAAAAAATCAAAGGAAAAATAATTATGTGATGCAAAAGGAAAATGAAAAGAAACGAACTAACACGGACAAATTAGAGGAGAGGCAGGATAACAGGAAAAAAATATACAATATATAGCAAAAATGCTTGCAATGTTTAAAGCACAGAGCACGTGTGTAGTATTTTGTTACCGCGCTCTAGATTTCACAAAACATTTAAGCGTAAGCCAATAAGATGAAATCACATCACATGATTTTTAATTTTTTGAAACTCTTAAAGATATGGAGAAAACAATTTAATCAGCACTGGGCAAAACTCTGAAAACTTAAATGGTGCTTCACACCCTTCCAAGATTTAAGAGGAGACTTCATGGATGCCGGAAGGAATGGCTGTTTTCTCTAATACTCGATTTACGATGAAAAAATCCAAATTTTAGATATCTAACTAAACGCTTCTGGTATCTCCTGGAATTTTTAGTGCAAGATTCAACTTGTCTGAAATGTATGGGCGCGGGCGGCGGGAAAATAATTTTAAAAAAAATTTGCAGTCGAAAAACTTTGATTTCGTTTTCCTGGTTTTTGTTTGCTTAGAACAAGTTGAAACTTGTACCAAAAATACAAGAAAAAGTCAAAGGAATTCGTTAGATACCTAAAATTTGATTTTTCCCCCCTTAAATCGAGAGTTAGAAAAAACAGTCATTCCTTTTGGTATTCCGTAAAGCCTCCTCTTAAGAAAACCAACATTGGACTTAAAAAAAAAAGTTAATCAAATAAGTACATGAATTTGGATGAACTATTTTAAGAGGAAGTTTCAGTGAATATCAGAAGAAAATGGCTGTTTTGCATAATAGTCGCTTTACTGTGAAAGATTCAAATTTTACATATCTAACGAGCTGTTTTCAGTGTATCCTGGAACTTTTAGTGCAAGTGTCAACTTGTCTGGAGCAGCTGGCAAATAATTTCAAAACATTAGTCGTCGAAAAAGTTAATTTCGTTTTTCGTGTTTATATTTACTTGAAACAAGTTAAAACTTGTATCGAAAGTACAAGAATAAGTCAAAGGAGTTAGTTTTATACCTAAAATTTGGAATTTTTTGCCTTAAATCGAATATTAGACAGAACTGCCATTCTTGTTAGTTTCACTGAAGCTTCCTCTTAAAACGGACTTTGTAGAAAGTCTCAACGTGCAAGACCTACATTTGAAAAAAACAGTAATGAATAATAAAAAATTGATTTCATCAACGTGTTATCTTTCTCTCCACCTGTTAATTTGCTATCATACTTTGCAAAAAAAAAAAAAAAAAAATACTCTAACGCCATACACCATACACTTTCAGGAACCCGGCGTTAATAACCGTAAAATTAATCTCTGCACAACCTATTGAAAATCTGGGCGACATTATTTTCCCTCAAGGCAAACGTCTAATTCTGATATTTTCCAAATCGTTTATCAATAGACATTTTTTTTTATTTTAAATTATTACGAAAGTAAAACATATACTTCTCATATAATAATAAAAATGTCGACTTCTATAAATACAAATGGAGGCTCGACTTTAAAAGAGCCAACGAGATGGATACGTCAATGGCGATCTGCCAATATTTGCACTTCGGTATTGACGCTTTTTTTTTTTTTTTCAGTCCGAATCAACCTTGTTTTCATTTCATTACTGTATGAAAATTCATATTATGTAGGCCACACCTTTAAAACTTCAAAGAAAAAGAAAAAAGTTTTTATGCCATTTAAATACCAAGTCGGCATATTATTTTCTAATCTATTTCGTTTTTAATCAGTTAATTACTCAAGCATTTTATTTATTAATTCCAATTGGCTTCATGCGGGTGTTTCAATGTTTTTTTTTTTTTTCTTTTTAATCTGACATGAACCAATGTCAATAATTTATAAATATGTTTCTTATTTCGTGATCATTTTTCCTCCCTGTTTCTTCAGACGAAGAATTTTTTTTTTTAATTTTGGACCACCCCATTTCGGGTAATTAAATTAACGATAATTCCGCCCAATTAATATTTTATTTATTTTTTCTTTCCTTCAGGGACTAAACGGACGATTGGCTTTCGCTATTACGGCCGCTGCATTAGGCTCATCATTTCAACACGGGTATAACACGGGGGTGGTAAACGCTCCTCAAAAATTGATAGAAGACTGGATATTTGAAATCCTTCAGAAAAATGGGACCGTCCAAGTCGATCAAAGTCAGGTTACGATGATATGGTCTATTGCTGTATCTATTTTTTGTGTGGGAGGTATGATTGGGGGTTGCATCACCGGTTTTGTAGCTGATAGGTTCGGAAGGAAACGAGGATTATTACTTAATAATGCTCTCGTAATTTTATCAAGTATTTTTCAAGGTAAAAGGAAAATAAAAAAGTAAAAATAGCCTTTTCCGATTTTAGTATCTTCATAATTTTAATGTTTTTCATTTCTTGTTTGTTCAAAGGTGTTTCGAAAAGTGCTGGTTCATACGAGCTTATAATTTTAGGAAGGTTTTTAATAGGGATTAATTCTGGTTTGAATGCCGGATTAGCGCCGATGTACCTTGCAGAAATATCTCCTGTGAGGCTAAGAGGAGCGGTAAGTTTTTACATAATATACTTTTAAAACTAAATTAAACTAAGTCGATGAAAGGGAGGGATTAGAAAAAAAGCACGAAAAAATAAATAAAGTCAGAAAGAGAGGAGTACCGACTCTTTGTTACAATTGTGAAAAATTGTTAAGGGCCAATCATTTACTCTAAATTCGAAGGGGCAAAAATAAGTAGTCGAATCAAACATTCAAACAGGTGTGTTTTAAAACCAACTTCATTTTCTAATTATTGTTGTGTCAGAGGCGCCAGCAATCGGATGTGTCATTTCAGATTTTTTTTTTGGGGAGGCCAAAGATGTCTTGGTACGGAGACATGCAACGACTTGGGGGGGGGGGGGAGATATGGTTCTTAGACTTATCTTATGAAAGCAAAAAATTCTTAAAAAGCCCCCCCAAGACAATGACACCACTCTTAAGACGAAAGGAAATATTTTCTTATACACTCAGAAAGAGGAAACGTTTTGAACAAGTTCTCACTTGCGACAAAACATCAATGTTTTGTTGCACTTGACACAACTTGTCACAAAGCATATTTGAGTTCGCGTGAGTTGTTTTTTTTTCTAATATGGATAATTCTGATTAGGTCAAATGAACCTAATAAACTACTCAGCTCAATTGACTGACATTAGTTCGGTCTTCCTCAAACCTGATAATGGACAAAATGAAAAAATACCATTAAAGTTTTTTTCAAAAAAAAAAAAAAAAAAAGAGGCATTTAAATGGAAACTTTTGAAACAAAAACAAAAAAAAAACAAAAAAACAAAAAAAAAGAGAGGCACAATTTTGACAACTTTTGACCCCCTCCGCCTTAATAACATAAGATTTCAACCGTAAAATTTCTTTTAAAAATAAATTACCTTTTCCGAACTCAAACGTATAACAATTTCCCATCACGGTCGTATAGGCAGGTCCGAAAACTTCCTATGCCGTTCATGTCTCGCTTAACTACGCACATTTTAGTTCTAAAATGGGCCAGTGGCGGCGCTGCGATCTTGAGAGCCGCAACATGTCTAACCGTATAAGTTGGGACCATGGCCATATAAACGTCTATATGGTCTTCAAGCCTTGTGCCGCCGTCGTTGTTTACAAATCTCAACGACCAATTAAAAAGCTTCTCGCATACTAGTAACGCTTACAGTTGTAGGAAGGAAGAACTAATTTTTGCTTAGTTAGTTAAGCGGGACATGATCTCCCATGTATAAGGGGTAGGAGGTTCCGGACCTGTCTATATGACCGTGTTTACCACTCATCGTCAGCAAACATGAGCACTTTAAATACCTCTTCCATCCTATGCGCGCTTACGTGATACTTAAAAAACCCTTTAAGCAGACGGAGAAATAATCGAAATTAACTTTAAATTACCGTAATCTTATTATTAATTTGATTAAAATTGAAATAAACTTAAGCAAATTTATTTTATTTATTAATCGACCTATCATTTTTCCTTAATGATTTTATTTCTCTCTCTTTTTTTTTTAGGTGGGAACTGTATATCAATTAGTCATTACGATATCCATTTTGGTCTCTCAGATCTTCGGTTTGGAATCTATGTTAGGCACTGAAGATTTATGGCCTATGCTTCTTGCTATAACAGTCGTCCCTGCTATATTCCAGATAATCACCTTGCCTTTCTGCCCTGAATCTCCGAAATATTTGCTGGTAACTCAAGGAAAAGAAATGGAAGCACAAAGAGGTCAGTATAATGGCATTTCAAATTTTTCCCTGTAATTTTTAAACAAAAATCACCCCATCCTTATATAAAAGCCAAGAAATAAATTTTAAGTAGGAAACCAGATTTTCGGGTATTATATAGTCAACACTTCAATCAGGCATTCGTGGGGACAAGAACATCACCAGGAAAACATCGGAAACAAGTTTTCCTTTTTTCGATCTCAACGTTGAAAATGTTAATTCAAGCTGCAAATGATAATATTATCAATTCTCTGGAATCTGCTTTTTTAAAAAAATTTGGCACATTGCCAGAGCTACTGGAATTGCTTTTTATAAAACGGATAATTACCCCTGAATACTTGACCGACCGGAAAAAAAGAGTTATTTATAGTACATTTTCTCTTTTAGCATTATCATGGCTTAGAGGGACCATCGAAGTTCACGATGAAATGGACGAAATGAGATCAGAATACGATTCCATGAAACTTGTCCCTAAAGTAACGTTCAGAGAAATGTTTGTGAATTCGACTCTTCGAATACCTCTGTTCATTGCTATTATGGTTATGGTTGGTCAACAGTTGTCCGGTATCAACGCTGTAAGTATCACCATTGTTCAACCAGCGGGCCAATTATTTCGGCTAAAAATAATTAATTAAAGGAAAAGGCACCTGGCGTCAAAAATAAAGATACTCAGAAGACACCGGTGCGATGACGTTTTGTCCGGTACCTTTACATAGTCAGAAAAAGGGAATGTCTTGATCAAGTTTTATCTTGCAACAAAACCGGAATGTTTCATAGCAAAACAAAAATGCTTAATGACAACGGACAGATTGTTTCTTGACAAGATATTTTTTTTCGTTTTCGCATTAGCCATTTTTTTTTCTGAGTGGTAACGGATATTTACTTCGCCAAACTTATAAAATGTTTCTTTTTATAGGTAATGTTCTTCTCCACCAAGATTTTCAAAATGGCCCAACTCACAGAAGAAAAGGCTCAATACGCCACATTGGCTATGGGAACAGTAAATGTCGCCATGACAATCGTTTCATTAGTTTTGGTAGAAAAAGCCGGGAGGAAGACTTTGCTCTTAGTGGGTTTCGTCGGCATGTTTTTCGACACTCTCCTTCTTACAATATGCCTGGCTTACGTTGAGACCTCCGTCGCTGTTTCCTACCTCAGCATAATTTTAGTTTTAGTTTTCGTCATTATGTTTGCAGTAGGACCGGGTTCCATACCATGGTTTTTGGTTTCTGAACTATTTAATCAGTCTGCAAGGCCGGCGGCTACATCAATCGCGGTTGCAGTCAACTGGACCGCTAACTTCTTAGTCGGCTTGGGTTTCTTACCATTGCAAGAAGCTTTGGGAGGTTACGTATTCATCATTTTCGTAATTCTATTAGGCATATTTGTACTTTTCGTATGGAAGAAAGTACCAGAAACCAAAAACAAAACGATTGAAGAAATATCAGCCATGTTTAGACAAATATCTTATCAATAAAATAATTTTTCAAAAGGAAAAGTAATAGAAGAAAAAAAGACAAGAAAATGAAATTAAAAGGGTTTCATCGACTAGTCAACGTACTTTTTTATTAATTGGAATGATTATACATTTAAAAAAAATATTAAAAAAAATTACATCATTCCAAAGAACAAAAATAAACGTCTCTGAGAACAAATCGTTGAGACTGGAGTTAAAATAATTTTTTTTTGCTAATGTTAAACATTGCCATTATTAGAATTAGTTCATTCTTATGGATTAAAAATCAATAGAATCAGTATGAAATAGATTATTAATTTTACTGAGATTAACAAAGTTATTTTTATGTTTAAAAAAAAAGTATTTTGAATTAAGCTTAAGTACAACATACTGAATCTCATTGGTAATTAACCCTTTAGTTTGTAGACTGGTTAAAAATTTTTTAGAAATGATTAAATTTTAATTTTTTGATATTTTATTTATTTTTCCTTACATTTTTCAACATAACCCCAAAGAAAGTAT
>CM075213.1:29590627-29659379 GCA_037577465.1 Liposcelis bostrychophila
CATGAAGAAACGAATTCGCCGGTGCCATCCTTTCATAATCCTCCGGAGGGGCTCCCATCGCTATTGGTAAAATGTCGCGACTAGAAAAATAAAAAAAATAAAAAAAGTTTAGACAGTCAACTCCCACAAAATGTTTTTTCTTAAATGATTCTCTACCATTTTTCCTAAAAAAAATAAATTCCTAATCCATTTTTCCTAAAAATTTTGATTCCTAAAATTCTTGTCCTAACAATTTTTTTTCTAGTTCTTAATTTTCCTGAAATTTTTTGATTCATGAAATAAAATTTCCTAAAATGAATAATTTTTTAAATTCCTAAAGGGATTTTAGGAAATAATTTCATGGATTTTATAAGAGCATTTATTTTAAAGATTTTAAGAAATTTCATTTTAGAAATAAAAAAATTTTAGGAAAATTAAAAACTAGAAAAAAAGAAAAAAAATAGTTAGGAAAAAAATTTTAGGAAGGAAATTTTTGGGAAAAATGGATTAGGATATATTTTTTTAGGAAAAATGGCAGGGAACGTTTAATATTAGGATCATCATTTTTCCTAAAAAAATTAATTCCTAATCCATTTTTCCTAAAAATTTTGGTTCCTAAAATCGTTTTCTTAAGTATTTTTTTTTTTCTAATTTTTAATTTTCCTAAAATTTTTGATTCCTAAAATAAAATTTCTTAAAATACCTAAAATAAAGTTTACTAAAATCCCTAAAATAAAATTTACTAAAATCCCTTTAGGAAATTAAAAAATTAAAAAAAATATTCATTTTAGGAAATTTTATTTTTGGAATCAAAAAATTTGCAATTTTAATTGAAAATTAGGAAAAAAATGGTTAGGAAAAAACTTGCAGGAACTAAAATTTTCAGGAAAAATGGATTAGGAATTTATTTTGTTATGAGAAATGGATTAGGAAAAATGGTAGGGAACGTTTAATATTAGCGTCATCATTTTTCCTAAAAAGTAAATTCCTAATCCATTTTGGCTGAACATTTTGTTTCCTAAAATTGTTTTCTTAACTATTTTTGTTTTTCTAATTTTAAGTTTTCCTAAAATTTTTTGATTTCTTAATTAATATTTCTTGAAATTCCGAAAACAAAATTTACTAAAATTCCTTTAGGGAATTAAAAAATTAGGAAAAATATTCATTTAAGGAATTTTTGTTTTTGGAATTTCAAGAAATTTTAAAAGGGCAATAATTTTCTGGTCAGTAAAAAAGTACTGGTTTTGGTCAGTAAATAAATTCAGTGGTCAGTAAATATATTCAATATATTCGTATTTAAATTAGTTGGCAAGTATTTTCGCGGTCAGTATGCAATTGGTCAGTAAAAAATTCATCTTGTCGGTATTTTTATTGAAAATGAAAATAAAAAAATTCACTTTGGGCATTTATATTAGAAATAGAAGTAAGAATAAATACTTTTGTAAGTTAAAAGTTTTGTTTACTCATGATTTTTTTATTTTTTTTTTTTATTTTATTATTTTTTTTAAAATATGAAATAACTTTATTAAATAGCTTTAAATATCTTGAGTCATCATGAGGATGAATCGATTTCAACAAGTATTTACAAACGTGTACCAAGGGTCGCCTTTTGCTTGTCTCTGCAGCAACGCTTATATACCTAATTATAAATCAGTTCCAAACTGTCGTGTCGGTCAAGCGGGTTTATTTATCGATTATGTTTTTATTGTATTAACGTGTTCGTATTTCCGTTTTTTAATTTGCACATGTTTTTCTAGCATTTATCAAATTTTTTTGTAAAACAGAGCGTTTTTTTACGTTTATTTTAATGTTTAGTGTTGCGTTTGTGTGTTTTTAAGTTAAATTCATAAAAAAATTAAAAAGAATAATAATAAGATGGCTAACGTCGTTCAAAGATATGAATCGGATTCGGAAAATACCGATGCTGAGGAAGATGACGTCTTACCCGCTAAAAAAAAAAAGGCGAATCCATGTTTGGAATGAAATATCTACATTTATTACCCGCGACGAAGCCATCAGCATGATAAAAGAGGATAAGACAGTGAACAAGGTAAAAAATTTCAATTTATGTAAAAGTAAACCTTCATTTTTGAAATACTAAAACTGACCAAGCGAGTTATTTTACTGCCCAAAATGAGTTAAAATTACTGACCATTTTGCAATTTTTTTACTGATATATGATTATTTTAACTGACCCAAATGACGATTTTTTACTGACCAATTGTTTTTTAATTTTACCGACCAAGTGATTTATTTTTACTGGCCAAAAAATTAGAGGCCTTTTTTTTCCTTATTTTTAATTTTCCTAAAATTTTTTATTCCTAAAATAAAATTTCTTAAAATCCCTAAAATAAAATTTACTAAAATCCCTAAAATAAAATTTACTAAAATCCCTTTAGGAAATTAAAAAATTAAAAAAAAATATTCATTTTAGGAATTTATTTTTGGAATCAAAAAATTTTGGGAAAATTGAAAATTAGGAAAAAAATGGTTAGGAAAAAAATTGCAGGAACTAAAATTTTCAGGAAAAATGGATTAGGAATTTATTTTGTTATAACAAAATTAATCCAAAACTAATCCATTTCTCATAAATGAGAAATGGATTAGGAAAAATGGTAGGGAACGTTTAATATTAGCGTCATCATTTTTCCTAAAAAGTAAATTCCTAATCCATATTTGCTGAACATTTTGGTTCCTAAAATTGTTTTCTTAACTATTTTTGTTTTTCTAATTTTTAGTTTTCCTAAAATTTTTTGATTTCTTAATTAAAATTTCTTGAAATTTGGAAAACAAAATTTACTAAAGTTCCTTTTATTTATGGAATTAAAAAATTAGGAAAAATATTCATTTAAGGGCAGTCTCCACTTGATGACGTTCACGGCATTCGCGTTGTCCGTCATCACGGTTAACGTAATCGCACCGGAAGTACTTTGCAGGTTTTGCTCCCGTAAACGTTTGTGGCATAAAAAGAGTACCGTATATTTCATTAAGTATACAAAATTGGCTTACCCAGAATCTGTTTTGGAACAGATTTATTGTCTTCCCCATGCCCGAATTAAAATTTTTCTTTTTAAATCCGTAAAAACATCTCTCAAAACCGCCATTTTTAATGTTTGTAAATAGAAAAAAGCAGAAGATGATCAAAAAAATCGTGGTAAAAGATCCACAAAACTTCCGGTGCGATTACGTTCATCGAGAAGGCGGATAACGCGAATGCGGTGAACGTTATCAAGTGGAGACTGCCCTTTAAGGAAATTTTGTTTTTGGAATTTCAAAAAATTTTAAAAATTAGGAAAAAAATTAGGAAAATTGAAAATTAGGAAAAAAATGGTCAGGAAAAAAATTTTAGGAACCAAAACTTTTAAGGAAAAATGATTCGGAATTTATTATTTTTTTTTTTTAATGAAAAACGGATTAGGAAAAATGTTAGGGAACGTTTGATATTAGCGTCATCATTTTTCCTAAAAAAAAAAAAAAATCCTAATCCATTTTTGTTAAAAATTTTGGTTCCTAAAATTGTTTTCTTAACTATATTTGTTTTTCTGATTTTTGATTTTCCTAAAATTTTTTGATTCCTAAAGTAAAATTTCTTGAAATTCCTAAAACAACGTTTTTTAAAATCCCTTTAGTGAATTAAAAAATTAGGAAAAATATTCAGTTTAGGAAATCTTATTTTTGGAATCAAAAAATTTTGGCAAAATTGAAAATTTGGATAAAAATGGTTAGGAAAAAAATTTAAGAACCAAAATTTTTAGGAAAAATGGATTAGGAATTTATTTTTTTAGGAAAAACGGAGTAGGAAAAATGGTCGGGAATGTCCTTGAATATCTTACCTTAACGCGTTCAGGAAAAATTTCTCTGTTATATATTCCTTACAGTTTCCGTTTTCGAACGCCAAATAAAATTTATATTCCCTTTCTAATTTGCTCCAGCATTTTTCAGTCTTGGGGCATGAAAGTTTTCCGCACTTTCCGTAAATGTCCACGTCTATGTATTTTTGTAATTCCAAAGCGTATTTTTCCCTCTCGTTTTGCGGATGGCAATTGGATACGAACCACGCAACTTTTTTGCTTTTCCCTTCCGCGTAATTTTTTTTCTGGCTCTTCCTTTTAACGGTTTCGTCGTAATATACCCATTTGGCGTAAGGGGCTACGATGTCGCTGTCGGTTCTATAAGTTGCGGTCCAATTGACTCCCTTCACCGATCCGACATGATACGGATTTTCTAATGTGAAAAAAATCCAAATCTATGAAAGAACACCCAAAAAAGGAAATTGGACCAATTCTTGTAAATCGACTTTTGGTTTTTTTTTTTTTTTACGATGCTTAATACCTGATTTTTTGGAACGTTTGGCCTTTCGTCTTCGTCACGCACGTAATTCCTGTGAATCACGGCATCTGCTTCGGTTTTATCGTTGGTGAGGACGCAGTTGTGGACGGGGCATTTACCGAATACGTCTGTGTCTGATTTTATGCCAAAACCGCTTTTGTCGTGAACCACGATTTTTACCGTTTTTTGAGGTTTTTGAGATGGCACGTACATCAGTTGGTTTTGGATTCGATCTCCTTCGGCTGTCTCCGGCCAAAGTTGATTTTCCCTTACTTGTCCGGGTTTCGGTAGAATGGTACCGTTCTCAAAATACCAAGGCAAAAAGGAACCGCTCACATTGCCTGTCTCCTGCTGACTTAGACTGACGTTCGTTGAAATATTTGACTCGTTTTCAATGGGAATTAAGTTGTCCTGTTGGAATAAAAGCAAAAAAGGATTTTTAGGTCTTTTTTTTTAATACTAGAGATATTAGTCGGATGAAAGGAGGAGTGACTTTTGAAATGGTCACATTTTCATCTCCCGACTTCCCGACGTTAGAAACTAAGGGTTCTTAATGCAACACTGAAATTTTACAGGCCGCCACAGTGGTCGCTATTCAAAAGAAAATCGGGCATAATTTCAATCTCAAGCGTAGGTAAAAGCTAGGATCTGGACTTAAAAAGCTTTGGTTTTCTGTGTAGTTTAAAATCACTTGCTCATATTGAATAATTTAAAATGGCGGATCCAATATGGCGGATGAAATTTCACATTTTGCGTTGATTTTCATAAAATTGTGTATCTAGGGGTTTTTCGGGTAGCTGAATACGAATCTGATATCAGTATCTTCAAATTCAAAATGGCGAAGTTAATATGGCAACGGATTCAAAATCAGGGACCTCAAAAACCCGTATATACTAATTTTTACGAATATCGGTAAACTTCACTGCGTATTTTCCGATATTCGTAAAAATTAGTATATAGGGGTTTTTAAGGTCGCTGATTTCGAATCCGTCAGCGTTTTATTTATATCGGAATATTTTCAGCCATTATGAGCGGTGTTTTGCCCTACTAGGTCTGGCGTAAGGAATTCGGGATATTATGACCTTTTTTTAGTTTTTTACTTCGCAAAAAACGGTTTAAAACCTTTTGATTCTAAATTCAGTTCTAAGTTTTTGTACGCGGCACCTTTTAACTTTTTCAAAAATCACGGAAAGAGTAGGGATTTTAATAGTTGGCAAAGAAGAGCTAAAAGTATATAAAAAACTTAAATAATTTTTGGAAAAAAAAAAAAAAAGAATTTTGAGGGGGGGCGGGGGGTCGTTTCGGAACATTTTGTTTCTAACGATGCGATCTATTTTTAAAATGGAGTTCGCTGGTTTTGATTTCGAATATTGGTGAACAAACATGCTCTGCCAAAACAAAAACAAAAGAAACTCCATTTTGAAAAGTCACTCCTCAATAATCAAATCCGCAATTTTTTTTTTTTTTTTTTTGCTGCATTTGGTGTTATTTTGTTTGTCACATTTCTAACTTTTGCGTAAAACCTAAACGTCCTTGGTTTCCGAAATTTCGTTGAAAATAAGGTTGGCACCATCCTTGGTCAAAAGTTGGAAAATAAAATTTAAAAAAAAAAATTCCAAAAATGGTCGAAAATGTAAGATTTTTTTGTGCGCTGGGAGATTTTTCTCAATTAGGGCTATAAAAATTTAGGAATATACCCAATTGAAGCCCAGATTAAATTAAATTGAAATTAAACTGCACTCAAAGTCTTTTAGTTTTTATCCCCCTGAAAAAAAGAAAAGAAAAAAAACGACGTCTTATTATACACCCTAAACATATGTCTTCTCTATGTTAGAGTATCTAACTTAGGGAATATCTACTGACTACTTTTGCCCCGCCCCCCGGTTGTTTTCCAAAAAAAAAAAAAAAAAAATTATGCAATATTTTCTGCTACACGCATGTGATACATGTTGCCTATACCCGAAATCCATAAGCGCTGATTATAAGTTTTAACGCATAGGCCTAGAGCGAGTATCTATTGGGATAGGGTATAGTTTCATGCTGGAAAGTATATTCAAAATTGAAAAATTTATGGAAAAAACCTTCTGAATTTTCCAGGAATTTCCCTCCCTAAAAAGTTAAAATATTTTAAAATATTAAAAAAAATTTTTTTTGTTTTCTAAAACCGATTTATTTCCTTACTCGCCCACCAAAGCGCATTCGACTTTAAGGCTAATAAATATTTGAACAATTTATAAACATTCCCAAAGAAGTATATACTTAACTCCTTTTATTTGTTTATTCATTAAAAGTTTACCAAATGCATTACGAAAGTGCAAGACGGTCACGAGCCCGAGCAATAACTCCATTTTTTTAATGTCAAAGGGGTTATTCACAGCTATTTTTTTTTTAAATAAACAAAATCTGATTTGGTCATTTTTTTTAACCTCTGAAAATTTTTCGCAATTTCCGAACGAGCTGTCGAAATCAATGCTTTGAATCAAACCGGTACTGCTGATAAAAAAAATTAAAAAAAAAATAATCCTAAACTTTTATCAGTGATAACACGGTCGTAATGATGTTATCGTTTAGCCGAAAAACTAAAGATTATCAATAGGTTTTTTTTTTCTTTCTTAATAAAATAATGAATTATGGAAGTGCACGAAATACTGTACGTGATTGATTTCCCCATTTTTTTTTCTTCTGAATCGTCTGACGAAGTTATTTAAAAATTCAAATAAGAACGAACGGAATGAATTATTTTGAGTTCCTACAAATGTCATCGATCTTATAAACTATTATTAAAAAACACATGCTTGGATTAATTGTTGTTGAGATTTGCGTGGCAATGAAATCTGCATTAAATCTGCATTTAAGGGTGCAATTTCACTATGGAATGTTGGTACAACATGTTGTACCAACATGTTGTACCAACTTGTTGGACCAACATGTTGTACCAACATGTTTGACAAACAAAAATTTTACATTTTTGGATTTTAGCCGGAATTTTAGCCGGAAAGCATGATTCCGGCTAAAATCCAAAAATGTAAAATTTTTGTTTGTCAAACATGTTGGACCAACATGTTGTACCAACATGTTTGACAAACAAAAATTTTACATTTTTGGATTTTAGCCGGAATTTTAGCCGGAAAGCATGATTCCGGCTAAAATCCAAAAATGTAAAATTTTTGTTTGTCAAACATGTTGGTACAACATGTTGGTCCAACAAGTTGGTACAACATGTTGGTACAACATGTTGTACCAACATTCCATAGTGAAATTGCACCCTAAAAAAAAAAAAAATTATGGAATTCGCATTTTTTTCGTTCCGTGTTTACCTTTGAAAAGTCTAAGCTTTCTGCCTGGCTCACTTTATTTTTTAAATCTATCTGAGCCACTTTATTTTTTAAATATTTTTAAACTATATTTTAAAAAATTTCTTTAATTCAGGGGGTCCCTTATGCTAAACATTTTCTGACTAATAATCTTAAATCCAAAAATGTAAAATTTTTGTTTGTCAAACATGTTGGACCAACATGTTGGACCAACATGTTGTACCAACATGTTTGACAAACAAAAATTTTACATTTTTGGATTTTAGCCGGAATTTTAGCCGGAAAGCATGATTCCGGCTAAAATCCAAAAATGTAAAATTTTTGTTTGTCAAACATGTTGGACCAACATGTTGTACCAACATGTTTGACAAACAAAAATTTTACATTTTTGGATTTTAGCCGGAATTTTAGCCGGAAAGCATGATTCCGGCTAAAATCCAAAAATGTAAAATTTTTGTTTGTCAAACATGTTGGTACAACATGTTGGTCCAACAAGTTGGTACAACATGTTGGTACAACATGTTGTACCAACATTCCATAGTGAAATTGCACCCTAAAAAAAAAAAAAAAATTATGGAATTCGCATTTTTTTCGTTCCGTGTTACCTTTGAAAAGTCTAAGCTTTCTGCCTGGCTCACTTTATTTTTTAAATCTATCTGAGCCACTTTATTTTTTAAATTATATTTTTTAAACTATATTTTAAAAAATTTCTTTAATTCAGGGGGTCCCTTATGCTAAACATTTTCTGACTAATAATCTTAAATCCAAAAATGTAAAATTTTTGTTTGTCAAACATGTGGACCAACATGTTGGACCAACATGTTGTACCAACATGTTTGACAAACAAAAATTTTACATTTTTGGATTTTAGCCGGAATTTTAGCCGGAAAGCATGATTCCGGCTAAAATCCAAAAATGTAAAATTTTTGTTTGTCAAACATGTTGGACCAACATGTTGTACCAACATGTTTGACAAACAAAAATTTTACATTTTTGGATTTTAGCCGAATTTTAGCCGGAAAGCATGATTCCGGCTAAAATCCAAAAATGTAAAATTTTTGTTTGTCAAACATGTTGGTACAACATGTTGGTCCAACAAGTTGGTACAATATGTTGGTACAACATGTTGTACCAACATTCCATAGTGAAATTGCACCCTAAAAAGAAAAAAAAATTATGGAATTCGCATTTTTTTCGTTCCGTGTTTACCTTTGAAAAGTCTAAGCTTTCTGCCTGGCTCACTTTATTTTTTAAATCTATCTGAGCCACTTTATTTTTTAAATTATATTTTTTAAACTATATTTTAAAAAATTTCTTTAATTCAGGGGGTCCCTTATGCTAAACATTTTCTGACTAATAATCTTAAATCCAAAAATGTAAAATTTTTGTTTGTCAAACATGTTGTACCAACTTGTTGGACCAACATGTTGTACCAACATGTTTGACAAACAAAAATTTTACATTTTTGGATTTTAGCCGGAATTTTAGCCGGAAAGCATGATTCCGGCTAAAATCCAAAAATGTAAAATTTTTGTTTGTCAAACATGTTGGACCAACATGTTGTACCAACATGTTTGACAAACAAAAATTTTACATTTTTGGATTTTAGCCGGAATTTTAGCCGGAAAGCATGATTCCGGCTAAAATCCAAAAATGTAAAATTTTTGTTTGTCAAACATGTTGGTACAACATGTTGGTCAACAAGTTGGTACAATATGTTGGTACAACATGTTGTACCAACATTCCATAGTGAAATTGCACCCTAAAAAAAAAAAAAAATTATGGAATTCGCATTTTTTTCGTTCCGTGTTTACCTTTGAAAAGTCTAAGCTTTCTGCCTGGCTCACTTTATTTTTTAAATCTATCTGAGCACTTTATTTTTTAAATTATATTTTTTAAACTATATTTTAAAAAATTTCTTTAATTCAGGGGGTCCCTTATGCTAAACATTTTCTGACTAATAATCTTAAATCCAAAAATGTAAAATTTTTGTTTGTCAAACATGTTGGACCAACATGTTGTACCAACATGTTTGACAAACAAAAATTTTACATTTTTGGATTTTAGCCGGAATTTTAGCCGGAAAGCATGATTCCGGCTAAAATCCAAAAATGTAAAATTTTTGTTTGTCAAACATGTTGGTACAACATGTTGGTCCAACAAGTTGGTACAACATGTTGGTACAACATGTTGTACCAACATTCCATAGTGAAATTGCACCCTAAAAAGAAAAAAAAATTATGGAATTCGCATTTTTTTCGTTCCGTGTTTACCTTTGAAAAGTCTAAGCTTTCTGCCTGGCTCACTTTATTTTTTAAATCTATCTGAGCCACTTTATTTTTTAAATTATATTTTTTAAACTATATTTTAAAAAATTTCTTTAATTCAGGGGGTCCCTTATGCTAAACATTTTCTGACTAATACGTTGTCCTCACTCCATGTCTTAAGGCCCCCTTCAGTGGAAAATTTTGCGAATCTGGGGGGGGGGGGGGGAGTAGCAGAATAGCCCCGCCCTGAATTTTGGGAAGTTCCGTTTAATTATAAAAATGAAGAAGTGTTTTTATTTTCTCTTTATTTAGAAAATAAAAGAAGTCATAATTGATGAATCGAATCGAATAAGGAGGTAGTAAAAAATCAAAAATAAAAAATCAGAAGCAGGCTGCCATAATATGAAAAAAAAAAAACATTTTTCGATTCGATTTTTTAGTACCTCCTTCCTCTTCCATTCGACCCTTCAATTATAAAATTTTTCATATAAAATGTATATAAAATATTTATACACATAAATAATATACAAATAATTTATAAATTATATATAAATTATATGTGTAGGCCTATATATTTATTTATATAATATTTAGAAAATAAAAAAAATACAATGTTTGGCATCAAATTCTTTAATTTTTTTTATAACTTTTATGTGAAGGGGACCCCCCACCCCCCGATTTTTCGGCTCGGCCCGCCCATGTTGATCTGATATGAATCTGCACGTATTTTAAAATAATCCGTAAAGAAAATAAATTACTTACATTTTCCGTAAAGTAATCCTGGGCGAAGATGTCGTTCCGCTCTTGGTATTCCTCCTCCCTGAGTCTTTTTCCTCTGTTTCCAGTTAAGTTTAAAACGATGCAGATTATGAAAATCGTTATTAAAATGAAATAAAATATAATCCTGAGCCATCGAATCGGTCTAATCATGATTATTTAAAAAAATCATTAGAATTTACTACGTTCATCTCGAATAAAATAGAAAAAAAAAATCAAAAAATTAAATCGAGGAAAGATACATTGCACGCGACAGATAGACACGTATAGATAAAGAAATTATCGTTTTTTTTTATCGTATTAAAAAAAAAGTAAACGTTTCGTACGGAGATACTCCCCCTGACTGATAAGTTTATCTTCTGCGCTGCAAATATGCATTTACCTATTAGGATGATGAGCTTACGTAGGCGGGAATATAAAGAAAGGATTAACCGGATAAGATTTTAATTATGGAATTTATTAGGCTTGTACAATTTTTTTTTATTTTTTAAATCCGATATTTAGCTAAGTAATTTGAGCTTATCCCGGAATTCAAACAACTGATCGACCTTTGCATTTTTTTTTGTTTTGCGCACTTATGAGATTTGAAATGTTTCGTTACGTTTTGGCTTTTTTTGAATATTCCATGAAATTATAATTCGGCGGAATGATAATTTTGAAAATATTTTGGGCAATTTTTGTGCGTAACTTACTTTTGAGAAAACTGTCATTCATGCAGAAAACTGAAAAACTATAAATATTTTTTTTTAAAATATTGAAATGATCACTTTCCGTGTCTGTTTGAGATCAAAGCACAATCGAAAATGGCGGAAGGGAAACAATGCACATGACACAGTGACATAACAGATATTTTGCAGCAATAGTGCGAAGCATTAATTATGACAGGAAGTACAAAAAAAAAAAAAAAAAAAAAAAAAAAAAGTTATTTATGAAATAAATAAATTGATTTTGATTTATGAATCAAACGGATTTTTTTTTTCATAGTTTAACTAAGACTACTCACACAAAATCAAAATGAACGGTAGTAAATTTTTGTTTGAAATGAGCTCTCATGGGCGTTTTAGCAGGTATTCACACAACGTAGTAATGAACTGGAGTAAATTTTGTTCGAAATGAACTTTATATGGACGGATCTAAGGGGGGCTCCCGTGGTAAATTTTGCGCCCCCTTGAGCTCTTATTCTGCGTGCGCTGATCTGGGGGGGGGGGGACACCTCCCCAGAAGTTTAGGAAGTTCCGTTTAATTTTTAAAATATTACAATTATGTCATATTTTTGTCACACCGACAAAATATCAGATTAAATAGCTCTATTCACGAGTTTTATTAAATGTTAAGTGGCTGAATGACTAGTAGGGTGGTTCAAAAATCAAATTTTTAGGAATTTCAGAACTCCTATATCGCGGTGGAAGGTTCTTAATAGATAGAGTATCAATCCTGATTTTTTTCAGATTTTTTGAACGGCATCTTGAGGTTTCGCATTGACCTTGAAATTTGCAAAATGTCCATTTAAAAGCCAAAAAAGATTTTTTTTTCTTTCGCATAAAAGACTATTAATTTCTACCGAAAATGTTGCTTACCGATTACTAATATGAAGGTAGAAAATTAGTTTTGGTACATCGTTTTTGACGGTGGTGTCATTTCGGGGTCTTGGGGAGGACACTTGCCTCCCAAGGTTCTTTGGTCCCCCTATAAGAATTTTTTGTTTTCATAAGATAATTATAGGAACCATATCTTTTGCCTAGTGATGCGCACAAGATATTGTACAAGACTCGACTGAAATTTCGTTTCTGGATGTGTATTACCTTGAATATTGCAAAACCGAGCGAGTCTTGTTTTGAGTCTTGTACAATATTTCTTGTTTTAAAACAATATTTCTTGGACAATACAAGACTTACTTATTTTGAAATGCTTAATGTCATATGCCCAGAAACAAAATTTGAGCCTAAGTCTTGTTTAAAAGTCTTGTCGAGACAGTCTTGGTCTTGTGCGAATCACTACTTTTGCCCCCTAAGCTGGTGCGTGCCTGTCCGTTCCTAGACATCTTTGCCCCCCCCCCCCCCAAAGGAAAATTTAAAATGACGTCCCTGGTTTTTGAGCTACACCCAAAAAAGCCATAACAAGGTTTTCAGAGTTTTTAATTCCGGTAAATAGCTGAAAAACCAAAACTAATTTCAGACTACAAATTCGTAATCTACACAAAATTTCCGATAGGAATTGATGGTCTTTCATGTCCAAAAAAATTCTTTATATTTGGCCCTTAAATGGGCTTTTTGGTAATTTCAAGGCCGATGACAGCATCATAGTTGTCCTATATGTCCTATAAAAGTCCGATTTTTTGAGTTTGTCCTATACTTTTGTAGTCAATTAAAAAGTGCCTAAAAAATAAATTTTTTCCTAGCTAAAATTAATATGGTGTGATAAATTTGTTATTTTTTGCTGCAATACTTTATTTATTTATTTATTTATTTATTTTTGGATTGCCAGGGTGCATGGAGTGCACCAGGACCATAATTTCAGACTCCGAAATATTTTAACGGGTTTCCACTATAGAGCCTCAAATTAATTTTTCAAAATTCTTTGGGAAAAATTATTTATGCCTAAATGCCTTAGAAAAAAATTAAATTATCTTAATTATAATTTTCGATCCAGAATTT
Source organism: Liposcelis bostrychophila (assembly GCA_037577465.1). Taxonomy (NCBI): domain Eukaryota; kingdom Metazoa; phylum Arthropoda; class Insecta; order Psocodea; family Liposcelididae; genus Liposcelis; species Liposcelis bostrychophila. Next base: position 29,603,948 of record CM075213.1, read on the forward strand.
TATTTAGATTATTTTATTTAAATTATTTCACCGTCAACTTTGACGAGTTACCGCTAACACTTATTTTTGCATTGTTGAGAATTCTGAAGGAATTGATAAATTCACGGAATTGATCGACATGGTTTCTTTGGAGGTGTCTTTTTAGACCAGACGCATTCCCGTCTTTCATCTTAATAAAATTTTTTTTCTCTGGATTCCTCGGACATACTCTGCATTCTGCTAACTTGCAGTTATCCAATTCGAAAAACACGAAATATTTTGAAAACTTGCTTTTTAAACTTATTGGAGTAGGAGAGGGAACAACTTCAAGTATTTCAGGGGTCTCTGAATTACGGATTTTTTTCTTGGGAGGCTCGAGTTCTTCGTTTTCTCGTAAGTTTTCCATTTTTGATGGATATTCTTCAACAAAAATATTTTTGTTTATAAAGTTGCTTAGGAAACGAAAAACATCAGTTGTACGAGATTCTCGAAATTATATCTCGGATCGGATCGATTCTCGAAATGATATTCTCGGAAAATGTTGTTTAATCGATCACCGCCTTGTTGGTCAAATCGATAATATTTTGCGAGCCGAGCAACGAGACGATTGCGATAATCTCGACTCGTGGCCGACCACTACTTCCGTTAAAGCTACAGGGGAGAATTTTTTTTTTTTTTCTGCCTTCCTCATTAACCCCATAGACAGGGAGAAATCAGAAAAGTCGACATTTCCTAATGTAATAATAATGTTCAAAATCCTATTTTATTATAATTTTTTTCCTTTTTCTTACCCGGGATGATCGAATACTTTCTTTCGGCTAATTTTTGGTACGGTTTCCAAATTTAGACTCTGACTTATATCAGTCTAACACCTAAATTTACAAATCCGTGCGACGGAGGTTAACTAACTTATCTCCAACGTAAATATGAATGGAGATAGTCTGTTTCGACATTTCGTGGAAGTTTCATTCGACCACAAGTTTACACCAATATGAGCGTGTAAACTTGTTGTCACATGATTTTCACCATCAGTCGAAACACACTATCTCCAATTATATTTACGATGGAGATACGTTATTTCACCTCCGACGCACGGAAATAATGGTTTAACAATTCTGAATTCTTCTAGATTCCAATAATTCCTCCATTCTACTCTAAATTTCTATCGAACTCATTATTGAACTAAATAATGAAATTATCCACATTAATAATTCTGCCGTGGTAAGCGAAATGGGCGTATGTACATTCTTAAGTTGGCACTTGTCTTCTATTTTTAACTTATGCAAACAAAGATTCAATTCCAGAATGGACATACGCCCAAATCGCTTACCACGGCAGAATTGCACACTGACAAAAATAAAAAAGTTATCTAAAAAAACAATGCATAAATTACGATATTCCCCCCCGAAAACCTTCACAAATAAAATAATGTTCAAACCATTTTAAATTAAACCTTCACTTACCAACAAAATTCATTCACATATGCGACTTGACTCAAGCCTCTCAAAACATTTTTTGCCTTTGTAAAGGCAAAAAGTTTTTTGAGAGGCTAACGATAAAGAAATATTCACTGCTGCCGTTATTTTGCCGTCAAAATGACGGCAGCAGTGAATATTTCTTTATCGTTACCTATTGCCCCCCTCAAATTTCCCCTGAATTTCACTGTTCGAACAAATTTTTTTGATGCTTATACCTAATTGTGACCTTTAAAAGAAATAGCATTAAAAGTAAAATGGCTAATTTTTTTCTAATAAAAGGTGGCAGAATTTAAAAAAAAAAAATTTTTATTCATATTTGAACTTAAAAGAAGCAAATCTCGTGGAACGCACGCAGCCATAGGACACAATTTTGAAAAAAATGAACCATGCTAATTATCAAACAAAACATTTGAAAAAAAAAAATTTATTTAAAAACTTACAGATATAAATAGCAAATACACTTTTTAAAAATAAATTGTAAAATGTACATTTTCATGGAAGACAATCGTTTCGATTCTGAACACAACAAATTATCGCCCTCGGTGAAGAAAAAAAAAAAAAAAAAAAAAAAAAAACGTTAATTGCAAACTTAATTTGAAATCAACGAGTACGGCAGGAAATCCGTTCGAGTATTCGAAAAGTGACAAATTGGGGAATCTATCCGACCGTTTTTAGGCCCTCCGTCCAGTAACTCAACCATGAAACTGATATACGTAATCGCAAGTCGTAGCGTTTCGATCCTCGATAATCTTTTTTCGTAGGCAAAAGTCGGTACTTTCCTTCGCAATTTGTCGAAAGCTTCGTTTAGATTGAACATTCGTCGTCTTTCCCGGATATTGGCGGCTCTCCTTTGGGCCAGAGTCGCAACCCGTCGCCTTGGTTTTTTATGAGGCATCGGATTTCCGTTGATTCCGATGTTGGTTTGATTTACTTGGCCGTTTCCAACTCGTTGAGATGAGAATCTGAAAGCGTAAAAATTTGGATACTGTATTTTTTATTTTTATCTTTATTTTTATTTTTTTTTTAACTTTGAATTTGAAATGAGCAAGTCTTTCATTTAAAGCTTCTTGAAGTAGATTCTGTTCAAGATCTACTTTTGATTTGCACTTATAAAATGGAAAATGTTTTGAACAAGTTCTAATAAAAGTTTTTATGAAAGGAAATGTTTTATAAAATATTTCCTGTTTTATAAAGCAGTGCTTATAAAAGGAAATGTTCTTATTAAAGGAAATGTTCATATGAAAGTTCTTATAAAAGGAAATGTTTTAAACAAATTCAATGTTTTTCTCCAAAAGCTTCTTTGTTGATCACTTTTGATTTGCACTTATAAAAAGGAAATATTTTGAACAAGTTCTGTCTTGCAACAAAACCGAAATGTTTCGTAGCAAAACAAAAATGCTTCACGACAACGGACAGGTTGTTTCTTGACAAGATATTTTTATTTTTACTTCTTTCGCATTGGCATGACTTAAGAAAATGTTTTATCACAAGGCATTTATGCTTTCGCTTTAGCCATTTTTTTTCTTTTCTTTCTTTTCTTTTTTCTTCTTTTGAGTGCGACTGACGGATTTTTTTTTTTGGAAGTTCCTTACCTTTGCTGCAGCACGTTCCCGTGGCTACTCGACCAAATTTCGCTTGCCAGACTCATCGGGGGATATCCTGCGATATGATGATCCCACAAAGCACCGTATGATGTTAAATCCCCATAACCTGGTGGCATCAGATCTGATGCATTAAGAGGCTGGATAAGTCAAAAAAGTAAAATTTGATTAGAACACAGAAAAAGTATGGAAAAATTAATAGAATAAAATCTCAAGAGGAGTGTATTAAAAGGTTGTTTTTTTTTTTTTTTTTAAATCAACCCCTGGCTTTAATTTTTTTTTCTTGCTGTAAGCTAGTTGGCCAAAAGATTATCTTTTCTCCCGAAAAAATTTGGCAATTTTTTCCAGATTTATTAACAAGCTATAAGTTGACCTTGACCAAACTTTGGCCCTTGTTGACCCTTTAATCAACAAGTAGTTGACCAAAATATTATCTTTTCTCCCGAAAAAAAACTTGGCTATTTTTTTCCAGATTAACTTAATCTAGGGATGGTTCACAAGACAAGAACTACAAGACGAGACAAGACAAGACATTTTTCAGAAATCGTTCAAATCTTGTTTTTTGACCTTTCAAAAAGCTAGGATTCGAAATGTCGAAACAAGATATTCAAGAATTCAAGAAATGGCACAAGAATTCTTAAACAAGAATCTTGGGCAGGAAATTTTGAATTTTAAATCCTTATTGGCTTATCGATCAAAAACCGAGGTTTGAGCGGATTTCTTGGATCATTTCTTATTTTTTTTTCTTGTCATCCATCCCTAAGATTAACAAGCGATAAGTTGACCTCCTTTGGTCAACAGCTAGGTTGACCAAAAAATTATCTTTTCTCCCAAAAAAATTTGGTAATTTTTTTCCAGATTAACAAGCGATAATCTCGATAATCTATTCAAAATAATCCCGGACTAACCCGGGAAAATTTTTTTATTCTTCCTGGTGAAACTAGAGACTCGGATTTTTTTTCTTTTAAATAATGAAAAAAAATATAAATTACGAATAACGGTGTAGCCCAGTCTGACAAAAAAAGAAAAAAGGAAAACTTACTGTTACAGCGGAATTTTCCCAGAAATGTCCTTGATCTCCGTTAACTGATGAATAGTTTGACATTTGCAATACTAATTTACCGTTAATGAAAATCTAGCACTCCCTTCTATTTTACTTCAGTTTTTAATTCATTGACCGTAAAGACTTTTTACTTATTTTATTTTATTTATTTATTTATTTATTTATTTATTTATTTATTTTATTTTTTTTACTGGAAAAATACACTACGCGAATTTTCCTCGAAACCCCGTTTTTTTATCTGGATCATTTTCAACTGAATTTTCCAGATTTTTAGTTGAAGCGTGCAGGAAAATCGCATGCTACGCTCCACCCCTTAGCTAGTCTGATTCGTTCCCGAACACCCTTTTATTGAAGGGATGGTCGCTTTTGATTGGATGACGCAATTTAATAACAACCGGGAGATTTTACAGTGGCGTAAATATGTGGTGTTGCTGAAGTTTACGGATTTGCTTCTCTTCTGTAATGTTTGAGTGTCTTACCGTTGATACCTCTGGATTTCTGAGAGTGATTAGCGCCAGTTTAATTAGTTAACTTTATTCAAGTGCTTTGATTTGAGAAGAAATGAATGAATTTCTGGAACTTGTTATAAATAAGCAAGTCTTTGAAATGAAACCTCAAAGCAGGAAATTGATAGGTGCAAAAAAATTGTTATTTATTTTACTTACCTTTACACTAGGGTGGTTCGAAAATCAACTTTTTTGGATTTTCAAAGCTCTTATATCGGGGAAAGTTTCTTTATGGGTAGAGTATCAAATTGTTGAACGGTGGGTTAGACGACAGTAATAGCTTGGCGCGCTTGAATTTTACCATTCCGGATTTGCGCCTAAGGCAAAGGAGTTTTAAACTCTTTCGTCTTTGTAGATGTCGAACGGTTGATCGGAGCAACTCACCGTTCAACCGTTGTATAAGATTGTTTAATAATGAAATTGATGGTATTGATGACGTCTCCTTGTTTTAGTGCAAGTATTTTATTTTAAAATGTCTGTTCGAATAAGTATTTTTTTTTTGACACGACATCGGCTGAGTGGCGAGCGTGCTCGACTCCGAAACGAATGATCGTGTGGAGTCTTGGTTCGAACCTGATTTCAGTCAGGATTTTTTTCCGCCAGCATTCACCTCTGATACTCATGTGTGTATCATGTGAAGAAGACCGATGTGTCACAGGGTTCGGATTCCCTGTCTAAATAAAGTAGGTCCCGCTCATTCGTAAAATACCTTTGCGATATGAGTGCCCCGTCTTCGAGCTCCTTCACTCGATACATTAAGGGGTATGACGTAGTAACGCCTAAACCTTACACCAGAAACCGAACTTGGTAAAGGTAGGCGCCGGGTCATAGGGCTGCATGTCCTGATTTTGCCGAAAAAGATAATAAAAAAAAAAGTTTATTAATTCCTGAACTTACTGAATCTAATCTTTAATGAACTACTCAGGTACAATAGTTATGTGTGACGTTTGACTGGGATGTTCCTTTTTCAAAAATATTAAGTGGAAGAAAAGAGCTTCTTCCAATATAGCCAAATCCATATGCAGGTCAAAAAGGTTGTTGCTGGAAAAATGAAAAAATTATATCGACTGCTCCGAAGAAAAAGTCCCTGTTTTTATTTTAGCAGTACAAGAACTCCCTATCTTTTTTCGGACATTTGAAAAACTCCCTATCTTTTTTTTGTTAGTGCAAAAACGATCTATCGTATATAACAATGACCATTTAAATAGATCGTTTATAAGTCGTCAAAAAAAAGATAGGGAGTTTTTGTACTGCTAAAAAAAAATAGGGACTTTTTTTTCGGAGCAGTCGATATATAATTTGGAATTATTTAATTTTGTTTTTAAGTTCTTGCCTTAAAGCTGCTTCCTTGGCATCTACTGCAGCTGCCAGGGCAGCATACATCAAAGTACTTAAATTTCTGATCATCACCTCCGGGCTGACACCTTGTGCTGATGAAGGATCATAGTCTAACTGGTCAGCATTTGTTTCCCCCTTTAGGAAATCGCAGATATCTGTTGTGATCGTAGAAAATAAAGTCTTGTATTCATCTTGCCTGAAAGAAAGATAATTTTATTTTAAATTTTAATTAATAATAGAAAGATAATCTTACCACTTTTAGAAAATAACTCACTCATTATTTTCTAAAAGTGGTACAAGGTAGCGAGATGCAGGGGTCGGAGTGGTGACTCTTCCAGTCTAGTGGCTCGTAATCAATGAAGTTAAGCAGCATTGAGAGCGACCAGCTTCTGGATGGGTGACCACCGACACTCCTTCCCTCTGGCGGGGATTGTGGAACTACAGATGCAATCATCTTTGTCTCAAAGGTGTGTTGTTTTAAAATGGCGGCCAATTGCAAGTTGGTTGGGAATAAAAAATATGCAAGCCGATCGGTAAGGAAGGATATGTGGCTGCCTTGTTAAATACTACGCCATAAGATAACATTTGTTGATTGTAACGAACTTCACCTTATTTTGACAATAGGCTTACGTTGCGAATAAAAACTTTTTGTTGTATTTAGTGTATTCAGAAAAATATGCCTAAAAAAGAAAGAAGATTTTTTTTTTTTACTTGTCAGACTCAATTTTCCTAAATAAATTAAAAAATTAAATTAAATCAATTTTGAATTTTTCCAGATTTTTTGAACGGCATCCTGGCATGTCGAATTGGCCTTAAATTTCCAAAAAGACCATATAACGGCCAAAAATGAACATTTTTTTTTTTTTTGGCATGAAAGATTATTGATTCCTGTCGGAAATTTTGCGTCGATGACGAATTTGAAGTCGAAAATTTGTTTTGGTGTACAGTTTTTGAGCCACAGGCCGGATTTAAAAACTCTGAAAACCTGACTATGGCTTTTTGCCAGTGACTCAAAAACCGTGTACCAAAACTAATTTTCGACTTCAAATTTTTAATTACTCAAAATTTCCAATAAAAATCAATTTTTCGCCAAAAAAAAAAAAAAAAAAAAAAAAAAATTATTTTTGGTCGGCCAAAATAATTAATATAAATAAATAAATAAATAAATAAATAAATAAATAAATATGGCGAAAAATTAATTTACATGTTTTTCTGCACCGGTAGTGGATTATACCATAATCCTTACTGGGGTTGTGCTCTGTACCCGAAAATAGAAGAAATCGTCACCGACGCTGTTTCCGTCATTAAAAATATCCGAAAATAATAGGACTAATATACGTTACCTACAAATGCACGCTTTTCTGGTTACAGTAGCAAGGACTTAAAAATTTCTTTAAAAAAAAAGTCCATGTAACGGCCGTTACATTTCAAAGCCAGTTCGACACTTCAAGATTCCGTTCAGAAAATCTGAAAAAATTGAGGGTTGATAAAGGAACGTTTCCCGATATAGGAGTTTTGAATTTCCAAAAAAGTTGATTTTCGAACCACACTACTTCACACTCAAAAAAGCTTTTGCTGGTTGCCAGTAAAATGTGAACTAAAATATTTAGTCGAAATTTTACTCGCCATCAATAACCCTTTTTTGAGTATAGGAAATTGTCCCACCATTGCAATGGCTCATTTTAAATCACAATTAACTCCTTGATTTAAGCCTCTATTTTGCTGGCCTTCTTGTATGTTATGTTCGGGCCTTTGCTTTGTGTCTAAGGGCACTTGTTTGGCTTAAATCGGAAAGAAAAAAATAAAAAAATAAAAAAATAAAATGAAATACCCGAATTAAAATTCAATGAAATAAAAAGTGCTTGCATTACAAAATAAGGAAAGTAAATCAGTGCGCCGAAAGTCAACTGACGTATCTATCTACATTGTAAATATGGTCGGAGATTTTCTGTTTTGATTTCTGTTAAAGTCATGTGAACGCACGTTTCATGTTGGCTTAAACATGTGCGCACATGATTTTGAAAAACAACCAAAACAGAGTATCTCCAATCATATTTACAGTGGAGATACGTCAGCTGACCTCCGGCTCAAGGAAATTATTAAAAACTAATGGACATTGCTTTACAATGAATAAAAGTTGAAAATCATCTCACGGTTGCAATGGATTTGGATTCTTTGTTTATAAATCTGACGAAATGACTTAACTCAACAGCACTCACAGCAATGTTCATATGATTCAAATTTAATTAGAGTAGAATATTGGCAAAAAATAACAATTATAATAATATTTATATTGATATTTTAGAATTTACAATAAATAATATTTGACATAAACGATTTATGTTATATTACTTTACTGAATCGTTACCCCACCCTCCCCTACTTTCTTTTTGCTTTCGAGCGATTGTGACCGCGAAGCTGGAGCGGATGGCGAGAAAGTATTGCACCCGTCGAAAAATCGAAAATCGTTAATTATGCGAGTTTTCACATGAAACTTATATGTGTACGTGCATATGAAAACCTCCGACTTATACAATTCGCATAGTTTGTTTTGTTTTTTAACATTTCGTAAACAAATAAGTTTTCGAATCAAAACAAACTATCCGAATTGTACAAGTGGGAGGTTTTCATATGCACGTACACATATAGTTATACTTAGAATAAAATTCTGATGCTTGGTAATTTGATTTAAACTTCGCGCCAGTACCAGCGCTGGTACCGGTTTTGTAATTATCATTCGATGGCAATGCTGAAGATAATTGAGAAAGGTCACGTGTTTTGAGTTGAATTTTGAATTTTTTTGTACACATTAATCTCGTTCTCTAGAGAAAATCCGTCTGCAATTTTTATGATGCAGGCTCTTCCTTGATCCGTTTTAGCTAATGTCGTGCAGATCGATGTGAAAAGGACGTCATTTTTATGTCCTTACATCCTAATTATGTCTATTTTAATTAATAACATCGAACATTGTCGCTTTTAAAATTACTTAATAAAAAAAAAAACCTCGAAATTTCATTTTTTCATCAGAGTTTCATGCATCTTCCTAAACGCCATTTCCAATTCCACCTTAATCTTAGATCTAATTTCGCTTTTTATGTTATCGTCCATATAGAACTTTTTCCTTCCGTTATCATTGCGAACAAATTCCTCAAATTTTTTTCTCTTCAGGATTTTTAAGTTCTTCTCCGCATCTAGAATTCTTAAGTCAAGATCCTTCTCACTGCTACTTCCAGCATTTTGAGCAACTTTATCGCTTTCTTTCACATCACTCATTTTTATCTTAATTATTAAGATTTTAAATGATGAATTTATTTTTCGTATTCTGCTAATTTCAAATTTATTTTTTACCTTTTCAACTTTTTTTTTTTTTTTTTTTTTTTTTTTTTTTTTTTTTTTCAAACAAATTCCGGAATGAAGAAAATAAACCTCAATTCTTTAATTATTTAATTAAAAACCACTCGGTTTAAAATTAACACGATTCTACACCCAAAAAAATGAATATGTCTCGTCCGCAAAACAAGCGATGTTGCTTAGCGACAAAGCAAGTATGCTTTGCCGCAAAGCAACATCGCTCGACTCGTCGACATTATGCATTGCGGCAAACCACTCTCGAGTCTTGACGTAAAACATTTCTACTGCTTAGACCTAAGTTATGCAAAAATGCTTTGTCGCAAAGCATTTTTGCTTAGACCCAAAGCAGCATTTTTTTGGGTGTAAGGATGACTTCCCTGACTTGGAAAATGACCTTTTCATTTCTTAATAACAAAAGATAACTAAACTATATTCTTTTATTTATATTTGAATTTGGAAAGTATGATTCTGGAACGCAAAACCTCACACATAAACAAAAAAATTTACCACCTCGGTTCATCTAAAGACCAGGTCTGTAGCCAGCCTGAGAGGCCCAGCGGGGAGCAAAGTTTGCTAAATAAGGCTCCAAATGGCCCCTTTTAACATGGGTGATAAGGAAAATATATATTCATAAAAAAAATTCACACCGGGCCATCCCCTGCCTGCAAACCTGATTCTGACCTTTAATCATAAAAAAATATTTACTTACGGTTACTTTCCTCCACACTGATTTTAATTTCCGAAACATTTTTTTGTTGTTTTAGGAAATTTTCAAACACAAAGTCCGGGATGTCTATATCGTTTACGTCTTTGAAATGAAAGTTTTTCCCAATTACTTCCGGAAAAATATTGTGGGCAGCATTACGGACCTGCTGTAAAACGTCAGGCCCGTCAATGTCAGCCCACTCTTTTTTTTCCAGGAAGGATGAAATTAAAAATTTTTCGAGCACTAAAGACGATTAAATGAAGGATATAAGACAGGACTAGTCTTAATCCTGCCTAATAAAAAGACGTTAATGGAAGACTAGTCCTGTCTTATATCCTTCAAGGATGAAATTACTAACATTTTTTTAATTTGCACTAATATTTTTAAAAAAATTATCTCCAAATTGTAAACATTTAATTTATAAAAAAAATAAATTATAATTTTAAAAAAAGTACTATATAAAAATAAAAAAAAAATTTTTTTAAAGTCTTAATATTAAATTTAATTACAAGGACTAGGGTAACCAGGGTACCAACCCCAGTCGAGGAACAAAGTCAGGCTGTTTTACAAAATTGCTCTTTTTTTAAGTTGTTGAAAAACAAATTCCAAACAAAAAATAAACAAAACACAAAAAAAATCTCATTTCCTGATGTTTTTTTTTTTTTTTTTTTTTATATGCACTGCCCATGTAAGCGAAAATAGCGTATCGTCCTTTCCGGAATTGATTGTTTGTTTACATAAGTTAAAAATACGACAGACGTGCCAACTCCGAAAATGAAGATACGCTATTTTCGCTTACATGGGCAGTGCAGTTATTTAAATTAATAAAAAAAAAAAAGTTTATTAATTCCTGACTGAATCTAATCTTTTTATACAATTAATCAGGTACAATAACTTACTTACTTAATGTAATTATTCTGGTAAAATATTGATGTGAGCCGTTTGACTAGGATATTCAGTTTTTAAATATACTAAATGTAAAAAAAGATATTCTTCTACACAGTAAAAAATATTATGTAAATATGTTTTTAGGAGTCCACATAAATTTTTTACGTTGTTTCTGTTTATGTTTACCTTTTGGAGAAAAACAACAGAAAAAATTTATGTGGACTCCTAAAAACATATTTACATAATATTTTTTACTGTGTAACGTAGCTAATTCCATCTGAAGGTCAAGAAGATAGTTTCTGGAAAAAGGAAAAAATTATATATACTTGGGAATTATTTAATTTTGTTTTTTTGAAATAGTATTTATAGTATGAGAAAATTATAATGGCAAAATAATGCTTCAAACCGCAATAATATGTTTATATTCACTATTTTCGCAGTAGGATACCATTAATATTTTGCTTAGATCAGATACTTAGAATTTTTAAGGAGCTTTTGACTTGTAACGTCCGTTACATTTTTCAAAAAAAAAAAAAATTGTGGAAGCCATGGAACGAAAATTATTCGAAATGATTAAATTACAAACTTACGGCGCACCTATAAATCTCACGAAAAAAAAAAAAAAAAAAAACTTTCTCGTGCTAGCTTGAAATTTAGAACAGAAAGTTTCCCAAACGATGATAAATCTCAGTAAGAGTTGATTTTGAATGTCCCGTCCGTCACGAGCTAAAAGCTGTCGCTCTGTCCTCTGCTGCGTACACAGTAAAAAATTTTATGTTAAAATTGACACAAATTGTATGTCCAAATCGGTCTACATAAATATTTTGTTAAGAAAAATAACACAATTGTTTTGTTTAATGTTCTGCGTCCATTAACGATTGTCATTTTTTTGCTGTTTACAAACAAGTTATGTTGATTTTTTAACATAATAATTTAACATAGACTTTATGTAGACCGTTTTTAACATATTTACATAATATTTTTTACTGTGTAGTTAAAATTTTGAAAAAAATTTCCGTGGCAGACCTTGGGTTGAAGTATGTTACTATAAAAATAAAACAATTTTTTTCACTTTTTGAGGGGTGTTTTGTAACGCTTTAAAACGTAAAATTGTCCCGTCCGTTACGTATGAATTTGCTCATTCAGATGAAATAGTTATTCTTCAAAAAATGTTTTGGATCTTCTAAATGCTTTCGGGGTGCAACCAAAATAGAAAAATTGAAGAAAATTACATGAAAAAACGGAAAAAAAAAAAAAAAAAAAACATGTAATCAGGGATTAATTTTGCCTTTTGATATTGCATCTTCCCCTTTAGTTATTATGTCAAAGATTCCCCTTTTGACAAATATGCTTCCCGTCTTTTTTTTTTTTTTATTTTAATCTGAAAGAATTATAAACTCATCCGAACTACATTCGTAGAAAAACAAGTGCGGATTTAATTAAAATTTTCATAAATCCGGAAAGTGTTTCAAATCCTTTTAATAAGGAGTAGTTTTGTTTTGTTGTTATGCCGGGACAGTTTTTCAATAACGCGATCAGTTGCACGTGTCTTCAATTATAAATCTATCAGTTGTTATGAAGGAGGCGCAAGAGGGTAAATTTCATGATGGGGTGCCGCGCTACGAAAACATTGCTTTATTTTAATATCAAAATCCCCCGGTCCAGTTATACAGCGAAACGGATTGATTTCAACATATTTTGCGCATAAATTAGGCGTGAGAGAAGTGAGGGATTCACCCTATTCACGAGATTAAATTAATTCGATTTGGTTTCATGTCACCTCCTTAGCAGTAAATTTTTCGCATTAGGGCACAACACTTTTTTCTTTTATTTATTTTTTTTTTCCTTTTTGCTTTATCGACCGCAGGGAGAATAAAGCATTGATTTTAGAAAAAAATTCAGACTTTCTGTTTTCGATGTGTCCACAATTTAAGTTTTATATAAAAAAAATTGAATTGAATAAGGAAATGCAGAGACCTCGTAAGTTAAGGTGGAATGCCAGGCACTTGCGAGCCAAATCAGGTCCTTGTAAAATAAAAATTTTTACCCGTTAAGTAAATTGATCTTAGCTAAAAATTAATTTAAGACTTTTCCTTTTTTTTTATAATAATTAGTATAAGCGTAATTTATTTATTTATATGTACGTTTACAATTTTTCGATATAAAATGCTCGACTGAGCAATGCTCTTGCCTATCTTGCCTACTGGAGCATCAGTAGGCAACATAGGCTAGATAGCATTTTATGTCCATTGGACATCCTGTGGATTGCTCATTAGATATCCACTGGATATCCAAATTCATGGGTTATCCTTAGGACGTCCAAAGGACGCTTTTTGGACCAGTGAATATCCAATGGCGTCCTGAAGACGTCCAGTCAAAATTATTAAAAAATGAATTCATGTGACAAAAAAACCTATGAAAAAAAAAAATTAACGAATTATTTCGACCAATATTCCGACGTCTTTGTCTTCGTCTTCCTCGATAGTCACCACCGAGATCTCTTCCTACATCTTGCCTACTAGCATCCTTTTAAAAACAGTTTTTAGGTTGGTGATAAGGCGGCAAAGTAGAAAAATCCGGACATGTTGTTTACAAACACAACTCTGCCGGTTTTTTTTTTGTTTTTTTGCTTACTGGTCAGCTTTTGCGCTTTCAGCGTTTCCTGTGGCCTGGTATGCACTTCAACGTGATCTTATTGTGTTTTGCCAGGTTTACTAAGTTGGTGAGACATTTTTCATTTTTGTTTCTCGCCTGTTTCTTGCTACCGGAATTCACCTCGAATTAACTTTATATAAAACAAACATATGTATAGTCAACATCATTTAATAATGATTTAATTATGGTAATTTAAGAAAAAATTCAAATATAACTGCCGTCCCTAGCTAAAGAGTCCTATCTGCATTTTTATTGTATTCGAGGAAATTGTATTTGAAAAAGTAAACAAATTTTATATTTGATATGCAGGCCAGGTCGATACGGTCAACTCCTTCCAAAATTTAAATTTTTCTGATAACATTAAAGGACCTAAATTTTTAATGATTTCCTGTTTCCTATTGCAAGCGATACCTTGAAGTTGTTCATATTTTTGTTTGGGGGGTAAACCGTTTAATTTTTTTACGGCTGGTCTTAAAAAATTTAAAGAAATTGGATTTTGATCAAAATCGGTCTTATAAAAAACGTCGAGCGAATTTCTTTCAAAGCTGACCTCTACCATATCGCTTAAGTATGGCCTGGGAGTGATTTTTCTTAACGCATATTGGGAAGAATAGTCCTCCCGAAAAAAAAAAAAAATCATCTAAATTTAAACTTTTCACTTCTAAGGTAAAGTACCCGAATCCTGACAGGGCACCTAAACCTGACAGGGTCATAAGCTAAACATGTTTTCCTTTTACGGTATTACGTGTTTAGCTTATGACCCTGTCAGGTTTAGGTGCCCTGTCAGGATTCGGGTACTTTACCTTACCTTCTCCGCTGCATTTTTGACCGCATCTTCGAAATCAGAAAAATCATGCAGTTTATTTTCCCTCCTTTTAATACTCAATTCCACGCGGTGGTACAAAAAAATGGCTTATTTTTTCCGATTGAATGAAAACTAAATCTCATTGATCAAGTAAACAAAAACATTCGGCCATTTTCAAACGTTCGAATTTTCAAAATTTCATTTCCATGAAATCATTAGCAACTTAAGTCCTTTTTATAATTTTTTTAGTGCAACAATTTTGTATAAAAAAGAAGCATTTTAATTCTTCAAATCGGAATATGAAAGAAGGGGTTACAACGAATCGATCAACACCAAAAACTCGTTTTTGATAAAAAAAAATGCAGATAGGACTCTTTAGCTAAAGACGGCAGATAACCGAGTAGGCAATTGAACCGGTCAAGGCAAAAATTGACCAAATAGCAAAATGAATTGACAGTGTTTACATATAAGCTAAATGTAAACAACAGAATTATTTTTTTTTTTTCATTGTACTAGTTAGTCAGTTTTTGTTTTGACCTGTTCAATTTACGGATAACCGTTTTAAGAGAGACCATTATATTTTGACCACTGTATGATTTCCTTTGCAGTAAAAAATCAAACCTTACGTATTTATATTTTCAAAACGCTCGTTCCGTACTTGAAGTTGTATTTGTCTGAAGACCTGGTCTGGGAAGGAGGTCTGAATAATGACCTTTTTAGTATCTTGTTATACTTCGTTTAATTTTTTTCGGTGGTGGGCAATTTAGGGTGTCCCTTATTTTGGCCATTTTCAAATTTCAAATCGCATACCTGGTCCTGTTTTTGAGCTAGATATACCGCTTATATCTGGTTTTGTTTTTGAGCTAGAGACCAAAATACAAGTGAAACTGAAGACTTTCTTGGTGGTATGTTTTGTCACTTTACCATGTTTTTTCCCCGTATTTTCGCTTTTAGCTCAAAATTCTGGCCAGATACAAAAAAAAGTACTTCAGATTCGTGATCTACCGAAAATTCTTCATGAGAAACCAAATTTTTTTAGCGAAAAAAAAAAATTGTCGATTTTTTTTCTCTTACGGCAATATTCGGAACCTTAAGCTCGAGTCGCCACGCTTTCCCGTCGAGTAAAAAGTTTTAAAAAAAATTCGGGTTTATCAGTACACCAAGGAGAACCATTTTTGTGGGTATGCGATTTGAAATTCGAAAATTGCCAAAATAAGGGACACCCTCGTGGACATAATGAGAAGTAATATGCATTAATCGTGAACTTACCGCTTGACACGCTGTTTTTCTTTTCTTTTTTGTTATATATATATATAAATGGGGTGTTTTCCGACTAACGACTTTGATTTCCATCATGTGATCATATTATCAGTCAGGAAAATAATTATTAACCCCAATTTTTGAAAAGGTGCATCTTATAAAAAATATTATTTTCTTTCATCTTAGGAAAAAATACAGTTGCTCAAATTTGCTCATTTTCAAGGCGCAGCAGCGATAAGCTCATTTGTGTACGTGCATATGAAAATCTCCCACTTTGTACAAGTGGGAGGTTTTCATATGCACGTACACATTTTTTCATTCATTTTGGACGGTAAAAGTCGAAATTAAATATTCAGGTAATCGTGTTGAGAAAAGCAGAAACTGCAGAGGAATATGTTAAGACCCAGCAGTCGTTGTTTTTCATTATTGATTCGGTTTGGTAACAGCTTGCTGCCGTGGGATACGTTCTCCAGTTTTTCAGGGTTAGATTCAGAATTTTATTTAATTTTAAATCCCTTTCTTTGCGGAAGGATTATGGAAAGGAAATCCGACGTTCACAAATTTTAAATTTAGGTACTAAAGGTGGTGTTTTTTTTTTTTTTAAATCAATCACGATTCCTACTGTTTTTGGATATTGCGTATCCTCTATTTATTATTTAGTCTGTATTATTCAGTCTTCATTCTTTTTAAACTGTTACGGTAAATGTTAGTAATTGGTAACTGTCGGCAATTACCGGTAAATCTTATTTTCCAACGCCTGTGTAAAAGGACGTGTCAGGTTTAGGGACTAGGGTTGCTTCACTATTGTTTTATCTTAAGATGTAATATGTATATTCTGTTTCTTTTACACCCCGCTAGGGGCGCTTTAGAGGGATACGACATCTTCCCTTTTTACAAAAAAAATAAAATGAAAGAAAAAAAAATAAAGCAAAAATAATAATAATAATGACAAATCATAGAGTAAAATAAAAATAATAATGATAATGATAACAATGATAACAATAATGATAATAATAACACGAGGAAGCTCCAACATCATGGCGTCGGAATTTACTAAGCCTGAACCTCTCAATCTTAACGGAGACAACATCGATCAAAACTTCAAAATCTTTAAACAGGAGGTTGAAATATATTTCAAAGCTACAAAATTCTCTAAAGAAGACGACGACGTACAAGTGGCTCGACTTTTAAATTTATTAGGAAAGGACGCACGGAAAGTATACAACACATTTGGATTGGCAGCCACATCCAAGGTTACAGACATTTTGCTTTATTTTTTTTTCTTTGATTTTATTTTTATTTTTTTTTTTATTTTTTTTTTTTTTTTACTGTACAGTTTTTTTCTATTTCTACAAGAAGTGCATTAAGCTGCAAAATGATTTGCAATATTGATTGATGAAACTGTTCACTGTTGTTAATCTGAGCAGTTGCAATTGTTTTATCTTAAGATATTATATATATATATATTCTGTTTCTTTTACATCCCGCTAGGGGCGCTTTAGAGGGATACGACAACTATATTTCCAATAATTTTTTTCACTGTCCAGAAATTAGGGAAAAATATCAGAAAACGAAATCTCATTTGTTTTGGCTCATTAAAAGTTGACAAAATTTCAGTCCGATTTGAACGCTTTCGGAAAGCACAAAATTAAATGGCGCCGGTTGTTTTTATCGTTCCGCCAGTTCGAATCAGCAGTGAATCAAATGCGTGAACGTTTTTTAATGGTGAATATTTTTGTTTTGAAATAAAAAAACAGTCATCTTTCACTTTGACAACGAGTAAAAAAAAAAAAAAAAAAAAAAAAAAAGATTAAATATTGTTTCGATCCATTATAGACCTAACAAATCCCGAGACTCCGAGAAAAATGAATGCTGAATTAACCCTTATTTTTGAGGAAATGTGAAGTTATTGAAATTTAAAAGTGGAAAAAATGTATTCCAGTTGATATAAGCCAAATTATTTGTATAACTGTTGATTAATTAAATTTAGTTTTAATTAGTATTGGGATGCCACCTATTTTGTTTAAAATAGGAAAGGAAAAAGAAAAAAAAAAAAAGAAAAAAATGGGGTAATTTAGTATTCATTTTTCTGCTGACACGGTTGCTCACTCACTTGATACGCCTTTGTAACCAGCTCATTTAGCTAACAAATGCATTTAATTGCACTCGGATACCCACTGTCGTTCGTCAAGCAACAACGAACATTCAGTATATCTTCTTTTACAACCTTTGGACAAGAAATTGCCGAAATATGGTGTACTTCCACAGGTACTCTTTCTGATCCGTTATGGACATAAATAGTGTCATATTGGAAATTGATGACCAATTTCATGGCTCTCATGGTATCAATTCCAATAAGACCTTCGTTTGCTAAGTCATGGAGTACGTAGAAAGCACAAGTATGAGGTATGTACAAAGCACGAGTATAAGCTGCGCCATCGAGATTTAACGGAAAACTTGCCTTTCTCTCTGGTTAAGGATTTGGAGGCCCTTGGCATCCGATTCTATCCACAAGGTTTTGCAAAATCTTACTGGCTGATGGCTCGGTCAGGCTTGTACCCACAAGCAAGAAGATTTTACACAACCTGGTGGATAGAATCGGATGCCAAGGGTCTCCAAATCCTTAACCAAAACTTCACTGATTTAACTATAAGACGCACCAATATCTAAAAGACCTATAACTTTCTATCTTCCTAGCCTACAAGGTAATGCAAGTCGAGTATGCTCATTTGGCGTAATTACTTGGTTTAACGTAGAAATGCTTGGATTTTCCTGCGGATTACACAGCTTAATTAAAGATTGCTCCGCAACAACCTTGCCGTTTTACCGTTTTTTGAATTCTTATCCGATTTTATAACTTTTGCTAATGTCGTATGAAGCTTTTGGACAACTCTTTTACTGTTGGGCTCACCATTGAACGCGAAATCGGATTAGTGCAGGCTACCGTAAAATTCAGGGGTGCGTTGACTTTCAAGTCAAAGGGTAGATCTAGCTGATGGGTACTACCTGGTTTTGGCACCCCTACAAAAAACCTTAAAAGAACTCGCTTATCGTTCTTAACATATAGAATTCGCGTGTCTAACAATACTATTTTTAAGACAGTAGTGAAATCAAAGCTGGATTCGTTGTCTCGGGTTTTGTTTAACGGGTTACCAAAACGGGTTGCTTCGGTGACCTGTTAAACAAAACCCGAGACAACGAATCCAGCTTTGATTTCACTACTGTCTTAAAAATAGTATTATTAGACACGCGAATTCTATACGTTAAGAACGATAAGCGAGTTCTTTTAAGGTTTTTTGTAGGGGTGCCAAAACCAGGTAGTACCCATCAGCTAGATCTACCCTTTGACTTGAAAGTCAACGCACCCCTGAATTTTACGGTAGCCTGCACTAATCCGATTTCGCGTTCAATGGTGAGCCCAACAGTAGTAGGTGAAGCAAATTCTTAAAATCATCTTCAATGATTTCATTCTGATCAATTTCTTCTTTGTTGTTTTGTTGAGGTTCTGCTCCTCTCTTTTGTGCTTTCCCTTCCCCTTTCTTCTCCGGCGGAAGGTGTTCAAACACCTTCCGCCTTCTGTTTACTGTGCCCGCGGACGCTTTGGAGTTATCCATTCTAAAACGAAAAAAAAAAAAAAAATTTCCACTACTGTTGGGCTCACCATTGAACGCGAAATCGGATTAGTGCAGGCTACCGTAAAATTCAGGGGTGCGTTGACTTTCAAGTCAAAGGGTAGATCTAGCTGATGGGTACTACCTGGTTTTGGCACCCCTACAAAAAACCTTAAAAGAACTCGCTTATCGTTCTTAACGTATAGAATTCGCGTGTCTAATAATACTATTTTTAAGACAGTAGTGAAATCAAAGCTGGATTCGTTGTCTCGGGTTTTGTTTAACAGGTCACCGAAGCAACCCGTTTTGGTAACCCGTTAAACAAAACCCGAGACAACGAATCCAGCTTTGATTTCACTACTGTCTTAAAAATAGTATTGTTAGACACGCGAATTCTATATGTTAAGAACGATAAGCGAGTTCTTTTAAGGTTTTTTGTAGGGGTGCCAAAACCAGGTAGTACCCATCAGCTAGATCTACCCTTTGACTTGAAAGTCAACGCACCCCTGAATTTTACGGTAGCCTGCACTAATCCGATTTCGCGTTCAATGGTGAGCCCAACAGTACATCATTCTTTGCTTCCCTTTAACTCTTTAACAGCATTCATTACATTGTACATCTTGTTCCTTATGCAGTTCCTTATACGGTTCTGAATCCGAACTAGAAGTATCTTTAAGGTGACGCAGGAGTGATTCATTTTTTTGAGCACCCTATACTTCGAAAAACGCTAATATTAACGTTTTGGAGCCAGGCATAAAAATTCCACTTCCGTGCAACGATTCTTATCAATCTTAGGCACCATCATGAAAAACTCCATACCTGACCCTGCAGTACTTTTTTAATCCAGGATAAATTGATCCAGGATAAATTCCCGGGAATATATATTGTAGATTAAGGTTTCCCAAAAAAGAACTGTATAGTTAGGTATAGAAATTTTTCAGGAAGGTGCCTAAGATTGATGAGAATTGTTGCTCGGAAGCGGAATTTTGATACCTAGCACCAAAAGGATAATATTAGGATTTTCCGAAATATAGGGTGTTCAAAAAAATGAATCACTCCTGCGTCTCCTTAATGCTAGCCCAGGACACATAGCTGGATTGATTGCCGGTTTTTGTTGTCGCCTGACTCCACAAATTTCCTTGGATGTCCGGTTTTAGATTGGTAGTCATTTTTCAGAATTGTCCCACAGGAGGTGGCGTAGGGAGTTTTGGCTTTGTTATCTCCTATTTTCTTCAAACCATCAGGTTCTCCTGCATTGTTCTGTTTGTTTCGGCTTCCACGAAGGTTTGTCGGACTAGTGAACCTTTTTTTTTCGTAACTTCCGTGGTTTGCTTCGTTAGCTGGTTAATTTATTTCTCTTGCTGCTCCATTCTTGGCAGATACGATTCGACCATAGGTCGAATCATAATTAATCATTATTTCCCTTCCTCCCTTGGCCAATTAATCGAAGTGTACAATTAATTACACCACCGGAAATGCTGTATGTTTTTGGACTTTCTTCTTCTGCTGCCACTTTTTTTTACTGTTTTGATTATTTTTTCGAACAATAAAAATAATCAAAACGAACAAGAAGTGGTAGCAGAAAAAAAAAGTCCAAAAATATACAGCATTTCCGGTGGTACTGTACTATTAAATGTACCTTTCCAATTCATTGTCGAATGGAGACAAAGCATATATCATTAATTTTTCGGTTATTTAAGGAATTTATATATATAATAGCAATGATATTATTGTAATTTAAAAATAAATCGCGATGCCATCTAGTTAAGTCCTCTGCAAATAATTTTACCGAGTTCATTTATTTAATGCTGAGGGATAGAAAACGCATGGAGCTGCCATCCCGTGTTCGGAAGTAAAACCATATAAACTGCTTGTTCGACTTTAAATTATTCGCTGTTTTCGGAAGCTTGGTTATCGTTTGTATCCAACATCTAACGGTTTTGTTTTATTTTTCATTGCTAACAGTTTTTCCAATTCGATTTATCCGTAATAAATATTTTTTTTTTTTTTAAATTAAATTTTTCAAAACTCGATTTTGAGACTTAAATGTTTTTCATTAAGTTCAGTCAGTCATACGTCCTTTAAATGAAACGACGGGACGGCCTTGCACGTCATGAATCTATCTATCAGGCAAGCGAATTAATTTACAAACCGGTGACATTTTCCTTTGGGGCTTAAAAGGTCGTCTGATTAGGGCTTCTCTCTCCGACGCTGAACATGCCGTTGCTAAGGATCATGACCGCAATCAACAGTTTACAGCGTACAAATTATCCGGATAAGGAATTCCCAAGCCTGATCCTTTCGTAGGAATCTCTGGAATTTTCGAGATGTCTTTACAAAAGAAAAATCTCAAAATAGGAAAGTAAAAGAATTTTAGACTTGATTTTTTTTTTTTTTTTTTTTTTTTTTTTTTTTTTGTCCAAACGATTTGTAGAACTGGTAGTTAATTTTTTTTCTCTGCTTTTTATTTTTTTGTATTGTTCTTACTTCTTCATTTAAAAAGGTTCCGTTAGGGAGCCAAGAAATCCGTGTAGACGCTCGTCTTAATTTTTTTTTTTTTTTTTAACTTAGAGCAACAACGTTCTCCAAAACTTTTCTTTTTATGGCGCCCCTCCAGTTAATTTAATTAAAATTAAATAATTTTAATTAAATCTTTCATTTCAAAGGAGAAAAAAAAAAAAAAAAAACACCGGAAATCCAGGACGAATAGTTTTCTGCTCCATCAGTATTTATTACGTGCTAAGGAGGCTGTGTTGCCGTGCATCCAAGTTGGAGAATATCCGCTTGAGCTAATTAATTAATCATCTAATTAATTAATTAAAATGCCCTAGGCTAACAATTGAATAAATAATTAATTATTCGTTAGTCTAGAACATTTTAATGGAAAAATTGAATTAAAATGGCATAAGTGAATACCTAGTAGCCTGAGCAAGCTGATGAGCACAGTTGATACAAGGCATAGCCGACCCTGTATCTATTACTGCTCCTAAGACTTGTCCATATACCTCAACGGTTTCCATAATCTTTTTATTAAGTTTGTTTATTTTTAATGAACGACTTAAGTTAAAAATTTTGGCTTATTGTCGCGGTTCTATTTCCACGTCTTAAATTTTTGGTTCTCGAATGCCACTGATTTCGCTTAGTCATTTTGCTCATTTTTACTCGGTTACATCAGCCTTCGATCAGAGTTCCCATCTCGATCAGGTCAACACTCTGGTCTTGGACTATACTTATTGCTAACTAATATGAATAACGCTTAAACTATAAACTTCAAAACTGTGGGCATTGCGCCTTAGAGGTACTCCATCGATATGAAATCTATCACAAATACATTTCCCAGTGCCGTTGCAGGCTTTTTTTTTTTGAGCTGATTTTAAAGTCCGAAGTGATGTTCAACCCCGATGCTACTTCTTATAATTTATAATAATTTATATTCAAAATTATTATTAATTATTAGAAGGATCTTCAACATCTTCCCCTTCTCTCACTTCAACTTTTCTTACAGTTTTTAGGATGGTCATAGGATCAGCCGGGAAGTGTTTAAACCTTGGATTTTTTCTAAGCTTCTCCAGTAATGCTTTCTGAGCCCAAGCTCCGGAAGACTCCGGTGTTCAATCTTCTGCTTGCTGATCTTCATTTTTATCCTCATCCTTTTCTCGTTTTAATTCGTTTCCGTTTGGCTATCGCATATGGTGACGGTAGTAAAATGAATAGCTAAATTTGGGAAATTCTAACTGGAAAATATGGTGATGGTAATAAAATTAACAATTACAATTGGGAAATAGTAGTTTTTAATTTTATTACCATCATCATCACCATATTAAACGTTGGTTATTAACCATATTATTGGGCCATTGTGGTTTTAAACCATATATTTTCTTCGGACACATGCATGGTTTTGGTTTACGAAATAATGATAATTCAATTCAATTCAATATAATTATATTAATAAAAAATTTACAATTTTCTGTATAACCACTGACAGCAGGTTTATGTTAAACCCACCTGTCCGAAGGATTATTATTTTTTAAAACTATAAAATCAAACAAATTTTTTCTTTTAATTCTGTACTAGGCTAGTTTCATGGTGGTGGAAATCAGGGTTATTGTATTGACCGCAACTAAATATAATATTGGACCTAACAAACCTCCTTGTGGGACACCAGAATCCCAATTAGGGTGACGCTTAAGAAGCCAAAGTCTGAATTTAATGGCGGCCAATCGCTCAAATGATTCGAAAAAAGTAAAAAACTTAGTAGCCGGAAGCTGAATACTTTCAGTCACCTCCTAGTGGTGCCCATAAGCAGTCAGTTTTTGCCGTTTATAATATATGTGAAATACTTGCTGATGAAGACTTTTTTTTTTTCTCGACGTAAATACACATGAGAAAAATCGGTCCGATGGTGGAAGTGATACTCATATATGTAGCTTTCAACAAGAATTTTTTCAGGTTTTCAAATCTTACGTAACGGCTGTATTGGGTAGCTGAAATTGAATTGTTTTGGCTAATTTTAGCCATCCAATACGGCCGTTACGTAAGATTTGAAAACCTGAAAAAATTCTTGTTGAAAGCTACATATATGAGTATCACTTCAACACTTCAGCTTCTTCACAGGCTTCTTCAGCGTCAATTTGCGATGATCTTTCGGGTTCTCCTTTGCCCTGCTCGACGTGACTAACTCGTTGGCTCCTGAGGGTTATCTCAGTCCTAAATATATTTTCTTCCGTCACAAAAGTATGCATCACAGGTTTCGGTAGGAATCTATCCTTACACATCTGGCGTAATCCAGCTGAAATTGAATTATTTTGGCTAATTTTCCACCCAATACAGCCGTTACGTAAGATTTGAAGACCTGAAAAAATTCATGTTGAAAGCTACATATGTGAGTATCACTTCCACCATCGGACACCATCTATCAATTTTCTTCATCAGCAATTCTGCCAGTTCAAGAACTGCTAAGTTCCGTTAAAAAAAATGCTAGTTCCAGAATTGGCAGGAAAAAATTGCCAGTTCTAAAACTGGAATTAACAGGGATGAAATTGTCAGTTTCAGAACAAGCAGGCAGTTCCGGAACTAGCAGCGTTAAAATTGTAGTTCCGGAACAAACAATGATAGAGCTGGAAAGTAGTTTTGACCCTTCAGTGCTTCCGTACAAAACAAAGATACTTTATGACAACGGACAGGTTGTTTCTTGTCGAAATATTTTTGTTTTCGCATTCGCTATTTTCTATTGAGTGCACTCTTGTCCATAAGCTAAACATAGGCGCAAAAAATCAATTCTTACATACCGTAATAAAGGCCTATCCCTGTAATACCAAAATATACTATCGATTTGTTGCGCCCATGTTTAGCTTAAGGACAAAAGTATAGGTCAAAATTGATACACTAAAGCATAAAACGTGATGTTGGAACTCCGTAGGAGACACAACTATGACAATATTTTGCAGACCTTCCTTCTTCCGAGTTATTTCACTCAAGTATACGGTCCATATAAACAGGTCTCATCTCAATCGTTGATCCTGTTTCACATTTCTTGTTTTATATCCAATTAATAGTTTATGACCTTAACTAGGTCAAACTCAAATCTAATACAACCAAACGGTTTTGATGCGTTATGACCTAAATGTCAAGGGTCTGTTCCTTCCCTGGAAAAAAGAAATCATTTCGCGAATCAAAGGCCATGTCAAGAGTTTTTGCAAAGTACAGTATAATAAAAACCTCGCAACAAGTTTCCAAGAAAAAAAAAAAAAAAAAAAAAAAAAAAAAAAAAAAAAAAAAAAAAAAAACCGACTTCATAAATTATAAATGAAATGTAGGTTTGTCTGTGATTTCACGTGCGTAATTTATATTTATTTTCGAAAAAAAAATTGTAATAAAAAAAGAAAAGAAAAACTTATTTCGTTTTTTTTTTTTAAACGAAAATGACGTCATCAAAGCTATTGCATTTTTTTTTTTTTACTTCATAGAAAAACGTATGGGATTAGTCAGCGATCCATTTCAAGTTAACACTAATGAGGCATGTCCGTTTTGTACGAGAGTATAAAATTCCAGTTTGTGGGCATTTTGTTAGTTAAATGTAGCTTGACGATCGTCCTGGGTTCCCAGTAAATCATTTGAAAAACAAAATAAGTTTTGAAAATATCGAGCGGAAATATGCTATTGTTCCATTCCAAATTTCAAAAAAAAAAGAAAATACGAGCAACTTCACATCACCACACGTTCATTTCCTCCCATTTTCAAACTGTCCAACGCAATCCAAATGATCAAAATCCGCGTTTATTTTTTAAAAAAAGGCCAGAGGTCAACGAGCTTTTTCTTTCGGGTTTTCTATTTGATGTCTTGCTCCAAAACCCATGATTCTAATTACACTAAACTGTACAACGAACTTTTAAGTAAAACAGAAAGGGAAACTTTTATAGCTCTGGGGCAATTACAATTAGAAAATAAAACGTCCCGCATTGAAAATTGTATATTTTAATTCCTCGTGTAGCTCAAAAAACGACTTAATTTAGCTGCTTTTACGATGAGAAATAAAATTACCGCATACCGCAAGTCAACGCCGGAGCAAAAAGGTAAATAATCAAAAATCGACGACTGGTTTATATCAACTCGAAAACCGTATAACTCGAGCCATTGTTTTCCGAATTTAAATGTGGAAACGGATATTTTTATCCCAAATTCAGTATGAAGAACAAATAAAAATTACTTTGGATTAGACTCGTGTTCCTACTTAATTAATATACGGAAATATTGTGGGATTTGGAACCAATAAAATATTCAATCGATGATATTGATTGGATATATTTAAGCTGACATGTTTCGGGCTTCAAATATATATCCAATAAATATATCCAATCAATATCATCGATTGAATATTTTATTGGTTCCAAATCCCACAATATTTTCGTATAAATAAAAATTACGTTTTTTTAAGAATGGACATGCTGGGGGGGGGGGGGGGGCAAAATGGCTAAAATCATGCTTAGGGGTCATTCAACTATTGCGTAATTTGGACCGAATTGGTCCGAAGTATTGGCGGAAAATTGGCTAGATGTGCATGTGCATAAAGATTGTTTAAAAACAATGAAAGCGCACTTCACAGCACAAAATTTACCAATTGCATGTCCAGTCTGCAGGTGTATTTTTTTTCTAATTGTCAGTTTCAAAACAGATATTGTTAGTTCCAGAACAAGCACTGTTAGTTCCGGAACAGGCATTGTTCTGGAACTGGCAGAAAAAAATTGGTAGTTTCGAAACTAATAGTGTTAACTCTTTTAGTTCCGGAAGTAACAGTTTTAACGCTGTTAGTTCCGGAACAGACTGCTTGTTCTGGAACTAACAATGTCTGTTCCGGAACTGACAATTTTATCCCTGTTAATCCCAGTTCCAGAAATGGCAATTTTTTTTCTTCCAGTTTCGGAACTAGCATTTTTTTAACGGAACTTTACAGTTCCGGAACTGGCACAAAAAAATTGCTTGTTCCGGAACTGACAAAAAACTAATTGTTAGTTTTAGAACAGACATTGTTCGTTTCAGAACGAGCTCTGTCAGTTCCGGAACAGACATTGTTCTGGAACTGGCAGGAAAAAATTAATAGCTCTGTAAGTAACAGTTTTAACGCTGTTAGTTCTGGAACTGACTGCTTGTTCTGGAACTAACAATGTCTGTTCCAGAACTGACAATTTTATCCCTGTTAATTCCAGTTCCAAAATTGGCAATTTGTTTCTTCCAGTTCCGGAAGTAGCATTTTCAGACATTGTTAGTTCCAGAACAAGCACTCTCAGTTCCGGAACTAACAGCGTTAAAATCGTTAGTTCCGAAGCAAACAACGACATAACTGGCAAATAGTTTGGACCTTTCAGGCCCTCCATAGTTTTGCTGCAGAACATTCCGGTTTTGTTGCAAGACAAAGCTTGTTCAAGACATTCCTTTTTCTGAGTTTGACTGATTGAGGAACTAGGATTAGAGATGACTATCTTGGAAAACACGTTTTATTTTTCATTGCGAGGCCGGAGAATGAATTTCATAGTCTATGTTAAATTTCCAGCTGAAAAGCCTGAATTTTGCTTGCGTATTTTGTGGGTCGAGGGTATAACAGTTTGTGATGCATCCTATATTCCTGTCACTATGAATAAACTAACAAGGTTGAAGTTCAACCTCTTACCCCAGACACACGCAACCCACAAAACCCGAGTCTTTTACCTTTCATATCCCAAAATGTTTCACCGAAAGTGAAAGTTTTGCCGTGTTTGTCAAACGTAAGGAGAATATAGTGTACCTAGCATTAACGGTTTCGTTTGAATTTAAATAAGGGGAGAGAGTTATGATGGTTTCAAACTAAATAAGAGATTTTCAAAATGTAGAGCGCATCGAAAATTTTGCTTGGTTTGATGTTTTTACTGGGGGCCGCCGTTAAAAGTCGGTTATTGTAACTGGGTCCCGTGGAATTGGTGTCTTTTCTTGAAAGATTTTTGAAGTTACTGCAGAACTTCGAGGGAAGATAAAATTGGAATTGAAGAATCTTAGCGAAACAATAATGGGTTAGAGTGAAGGTTCTGGGAATATATATATAAAAAAATGTATACGATATTTATATTTATGCACAGTATATTTTAATTAATACATTTTTTTTTCTCCCAAAACACAATAATAATAGGTTCTTTTTTCTCTAACCCAATAATGCTCTAACCGACTAAAGGATTAAGATAGAAAGAATACCAGGATTTAATTGAGAAACGGGCAAGGGTATATCCATGAAGCAAATTGGAAAACCTTCAGACAATGCAAAGAAGACCCACAGGTTGGCCTTTTGCAAAGAGACTTTTCATCCTTTTAACTGAGGAGGAAGAGAAAGGATGTTTTCGCTCTGACAAACATATCTCTTATCTATCTGTCCGGATATGTAGACATTTCATGGTTTTGCGAATTTCAAAAAAAGGACCAAATATAATAATGATAAAAATGGGAATTTATGTTACTCATCCAGAATACAAATTCATTTCCTTTTTTTTTTTTTTTTTCATTCGAAAAAACCTGTTATCGAATTTTTATTATTTATTAAAATAAAATTCAATCTCTTTTCTTCGAAAGTTTGAAGAGGATGTCTTCTTCCTCTTTTTTTTTTTTTTTTTTTTATATCCAATAAACTTCGCTTAGCTTTTGAATTCCGGGTCGAAAGTTTTGCTAAGCGTATTAACCTCAGATTAAACTCGCATCAGCTTCTTAAAACAAGCAAAAGGAAGTTAGAGAAAGGGAAAGATTTTCCATATTTACAAGAAATTTAAATTTTCGGGAAAGGATTGATGAATTCAAAGAAAAAAAAAACTTTTAAAACGAGAAAAAAAAGAACCAAAAAGAATGGAATTTTTTTTTTTTTTTTTTTTTTTTGAGAAAGTAACGAAAAGGGGAAGAAAAAAAAGTATGCATAGAAACAATAAAGCTGTATGGTTAAGACCCTAAGGATTTTGAAAAATTTAGCATCCGGAGTCTCTGATCGATAAATTTTGTGAAGAACGAGTGAGGCAGGAAAAATTTTTCTCGTAAATTTACCGTTTAATCCTCGGGAAAGGATATAAGTTTAGCTATATTTTGAGTTTTCTGAAGATTAAAAACAATATTTTAAGCAACCGATTTTCATTTAAATTTCGGGTGTATTGCTTTGATTTTGACATCAACTACAGAGGTTCATGCATGATAGATAGCTTTATATAAAATACAATGCCGGAATGTTTTCACTAACTGTCAGTTGCAAGCATCACTCGTCTGAGGCTCATTATTTCCTCGCGCGTACGTATGAGAAAGAGATACAGGTCGTTTTAAATGTGAGGGGAATTTTGGATATTGCGTCGGGGGTAAAATGTTTTGTGTTTTAAAAGGTCAAAATATCATTGTCTTGTATGTTGGGAGTTAATTGATCTTCAGTCGTTGCTGTAGTCCGAAAGTATATGTAATCCTTGCACTTGTCCGCATGGCATGCATGACATTAGGGCAATGAGGGTAACCTCAATCTCGTACCTTTTGTTAAGAGTAGGCTTCAGCGAATACAGGAAAGAATGGCTGTTTTGTCTAATACTCGATTTACTGGGGAAAAAAATCGAAATTTTAGGTATCTGACAAGCTCCTTAGGAATTTTTAGAGCAAATTTTAACTTGTCTGAATTGTAAATGCAACCGGGAAATAATTCCGAAAAAATTTGTGGTCGAAAAGCTTAGATTTTGTTTTCCAAGTTTGTATTTACATTAAACCAGTTGAAACTTGTATTAAAATTCCAGGATACACCAAAGGAGTTCGTCAGATACCTAATGGAGATAGACAGAACTGCCACTCCTTCCTATATATTCACTGAAGCCTACCCTTAACATGTACACGGATGCACTTTGAGAATTCGTTTCTCCCTTGCTCTGTAATAAAAAATGTTAGCAAGGAGGAGTTATTTTGTGTCCCATGCTCATTTTTAGTTTAACTAACCCTTTAAAAACAAAGTCATTGATGCAAAGATTACCCGCAATTTTTTAGATTTCACAAATGTAAATACGAGTTTACCTACTTCTCGATTCCTCTTTCCCGTAGACTTCTAAATTTTGCACACCCCTTTATTCAAACCTATAATCCAAGTCTAAAAAATCTATCTAAGCAAAACTTAAAAACCATAATTAAAATGAATACAACAGCCTCTGCTAAGTAATGAAATAAGACTTTTCCAATGAGATTTCTCTTGCAGAAAACATACAACAGTTATAAACAATTGGAATTATGCTAATTTCCTAATGTGAAATCTATCATCCTACACTTTGAAATTACATTTAATTTCAAAAAGGCCGGAAATTCTTTTCCCCACAGGTTTTTAGAAGTAAAAAAAAGAGAAATCAACTAAAGATGTCACGAGTGTATGTTTACGTTTTTCCTCTGAACGGGATGACAGATTTTTCAAAGACGATGACCGTGAAATAGGTTCCATATATATTTTCTAAACGATTTGATACTTTATTACATTTTTGAAAGTTACTGTCGAAGCCCTTATTGGAAAAAAAAATCCATAATACGATATTATACCTTTTATGAATTGGTTCAATTTATCAAATAAGGAGGACAAACAACAGCGGAGCGGACATGTCCGTAAATATAAGTGCTCTGAAGGGATTATAGATTTTAATTAACTGTAGGTGGATAATGTTAAACGTTCCCAATGCATTGTCTTCCGGCTATCCTTGTTCTTGTGGTTTCCTTTCCTGAGCTTGTTTTAGCATATTTGGACTTTGTTACCTTAAACTAGAAGAATTGGGAAAAAACGATGAGCATCATCTGACTCCACTACAAGGTACAGTACATCCTGAAACATCAACTTCGTCCTGTTTCAGGCAAAAAAAAAAAAAAATGAGGATTACATTGACTATATTTGAAGACTCCTAGGGAATAACCAAAGATGCCCAAGGCGTTCCAGCTGGACATCTTTGTTTATTCCCGAGGAATAAACATCATTCCATCTGTAAATTAGTATTGCACGGAGAAAAAAGTTCGGTTCCTGTTACTGAAATTTAATGATGTCCTGTGAGCCAGATGTCCTGTGACATCTAAACATTTGAGTAGATAATACCGAAAATTTAGTAATTATTACTAAGAGTTCATAATGATTAATAACGTTTAGTAATAATTACCTAATTTTTAGTATTGTCAACTCAAATGTTTAGATGTCACAAGCCCCAACTTAACTTTCAGTAACAGGAACCGAACTTTTTTTTCCGTGTGCAAATATTGTTTAGTTTTCCGATTTAACAGTTTTTATAACTCAGAAATGTTACGAATTTTGTTGCGGTTTCGTATTAATTTCATTACATCAATAATTTTATGTAATGAAATAAAATTATCTTTGAATTATATCATTTGACTTCGTTACACAGTACATGATTAGTCGCCTTTAGTAGTTTTTTGTTTGCGCATTTTTTAAGTTGGTAAAGAACCCCGCACAGAATAATAGGAATTTGGGCACCGGATGAAATTTACATTTAAGGAGACGCAGGAGTGATTCATTTTTTTTAACACCCTATATTTCGAAACACGTTAATATTAACGTTTTGGAGCCAGATATCAAAATTCCGCTTCCGAGCTACAATTCTTATCAATCTTCTGCATCTTCATGAAATATTCCGTACTTGATCATACAGTACTTTTTTGGGAAACCTTAATCTACTATAAATTTTCGGGAATTTATCCTAAATAAAGGTTTCCCAAAAAAGTACGGAATATGGTCAGGTACGGAATATTTCATGAAGCTACAGAAGATTGATAAGAATTGTTGCTCGGAAGCGGAATTTTGATATCTAGCACCAAAAGGATAATATTTGCATATTACGAAGTATAGGGTGATATAAAAAATTAATCACTCCTGCGTCACCTTAAAAACAAACAAAAGAAAAACAAAAACAAATGGAATTTCATCCGGTGCCCAAATTCCTATTATTCTATGGTATAATCCGCTTCTAATCCTTTTCTGTAGCTACTCGATATACACGCTTCTATTACTGTAGAAGCGTGTATTTTGGCTTTATTTTTACCAAGTTGTATGTCATTCATACTTTTCCATGGAGCGGACTCTGTTTCCAATTTCCTTTCATGGATTTCTAGAAATATTACAAGTTCTTCTACAATGTTTTGGAGTGAGCTTATAGCTTGCTTTACCTTTAACTGGTTTTGGGAGCTTAGTTATTCTCTCAAAAAACTCCTCAAAACTCTTATTTTCTCTTGCCAGCAAACACATTCTGTGATGATACCTGTCCAGCATTAGTTCCAAGTAAACCACTCACATGTTTACTGAAGCTGATTTAGAGTAGTACTCAAAGATACAAGTGGTGAGGAAATTGTGGTATCAGAAGGGTAATCAGATCTTGGTAATTGTTCCCAGAAGATGGGTACAATTACCTACGTATTCTTCGATTAAAAACTCTTCGATGGGCGTTTCCTCAACATATTTCAAAGCGTTAAAACAAGGGAAAAAGGAAAAAAGTTAAACGATTTTATATATATAAATATAATATAATATGAAATTAGTAAAAATGATATGTAATATTAAACGGTTTATCCCTCCATCCTTTCGTCGGCTTTCCTTCTCGTACCTAGATCTGCTTTACCAAGATCTGCTCGATCCACCCATTCTGCCCCTGTAAGCGATTTCAGCGTAACTCCATTTTAAAAACAGCTCGAATAAAACCGTTGTTGACAAAAGCTAAACATCAGAAAGAAGCTATTATATTTACAAAATAGAGATACGCTGAAATCGCTTACAGGGGTAGCATTTCCGATTTCCCGATGTTGTAAATAATACTTAATACTGACAAATCCTCTTTATAGGTGCCTAATAATGCAAGAAATATCACTTCTCTTGCTTGAGGTGGAGTGAAGGTTCCTGTCATTTCCCATAATTCCCCTTGGATCTTCTTGTAAAAGTAAAAAGCTCCTTGTCTAGAAAGATTGAAATGCTTCAAAGCATCATCGGAATCTCTTTCAGATTCCCAACATTTGAAGAGCATTCCCACCGGTGGGTTCAAACGATGCACATTCTTATCTCCTGTTATAAGCAAGATGTCTCCTATTGTTTTAATTAAGGTTCTTTTGCCTTCGTTGGCCACAACATCTCCTGCATCCACTAGCTCAGTAATTGTATCAATGCCAGGAGTATGTGCAAGAGCTCTTTTCGTTGCCTGTAACAATTTAGACTCTTAGTGTAGTAATCTACTACACTGATCATGAATAAAAGTACATAATTTGATAATTCGGCGTTGTAAGTTTATCAGATATTTTTCTTTTAAATCGTAGTACCCAAAAAAATGAATATGCCTCTTTCGCAATGCAAGCGATGTATTTAGCGACACGCTTTTTTTAAAGACAAGTTTCGTTAACAGAAACCTATAATTTGTCATGTCCTCATCAATTATTAAAGATATTCAGGTATAAACATGATTGTACCATGTAGACCCACTTTTGTTAATACGACAGAATTTGGAAATCGAGTTTTTATACGTGATAGAACAAGTACCGTAACAGGGGGCTACTTCTGACACTTTTATTTTTAAAATATACTTAAGGAGGATGCTTACACCTCTTTTATGCTTTTATTTTGACTGTTTACTTCAAATGCTATTCATAGGCGCAACATTTGTTTATTTGGCGAAAACTTTTCGAATCAATAAAATTTTTAAAAAATGGTTTTATACTTTATTATGTCTACATGTGAATAAAAAAAAATAAAAAACCTTAAGAAAAAATGATAGATAACCACAACTAAAAAAAAAAATACTTACAAGGTCCATAAGTCTCTAACCCAATGGCTGACAAAACCCTGCCAGGCTGCATTTCCACGATTGCCTTAACTGTTAATATCACTAAATAACCTTAAAATCACTATGGTCTACCTAAACTAAATTCTCTATCGAATGACAAGAAGGAAAGTTAGGGATATATTGTGGAATAATGAACATTTTTTAATTAAAGCTCAAGATCTTATAAACAAAGCGATGCTTTTGTTTACTGAATCGGTTGATTAATTTAAAAAATATTCATTATTTCACGATGTATCCTAATTTTCCTTCTTATCAGTCGATAGAAAATTTAGTTTAGGTAGACCATAGTGATTTTCGCTGTATAAAGCCATTTTTTAAAAACTTTATTGATCCGAAAAGTTTTCGCAAAATAAACAAATGTTGCGCCTATAAATAACATTCGAAATAAACAATCAAAATAAAAACAAAAAAAAAGGTGTAAGCATCCTCCTTAAAAACGGCTAAGAATTGTTTCAAAAATTAAACTTATACACAATTATTGATTATTTTCGAGTGTTGTGTTCGACCCTGGTTGCCTAAACTTGTTTTATTATGAAATTATTAAGTATTTAACGGGGAAAAAAATTAAGAAATCACAAAACCTAAAATACTAAGATGCATTCTGCTGCATCTACCGGTCAAATTGAATCTAAATTGCTTTTCGCACTTGCCCTTCTAATGCCTTCTAATTTCCGCTATTGATTTTGCAAAATCTTCGAAAGGGAATTTAAGACCGAAGAAGTAAAACTTTTTGAAACAGAATAATTCCGTTTATGCATCACAGCATTTCTTACCAATTTTAATGGTAAAAGATTTCGATACTTGCAAGGGCGATCGGTAGTCCATCGATTGGCACGCGGCAGACCCGCGATCGAGTCGAGGTTTTACCAGGCATTCACCTCTGATACTTTTCATGAGTTATCATGTGAAATCATATCGTGATACCCTACACGGTTCGGAACCCGTGTCTAAATATAGACTCGCCCTTAAACAGTCATCCTAATTTCACTCAAAATTAAACTGTCAGCAGAAGCCAAAAAAAAAAAAATTACGATCAATGGGGGTAACTTTTTACAGACATTTCAATGGCGATGTCCTATGGATGCTAAATCCGCAACGAACCGATAACTTTTCCAATGTTTTGATTACGTTTTTACTACTCTTCTATTATTAAAGATCTTCTTCTTACGGTGCCATACCTGTGTCCAGGCGTAGGCGACCATCAATGAGACTTTTATATTTGTCTCTATCGGGTAGGGTGTCTCTTCCGCAGCCAATGACTGAATTCTAATAGCGCCGCCCCCTAAAATATTCCCAAATAATTCAAAAAAAACAGTGTGCAAAGTTTAAGGCTTCCACCTAAACGCGTTGTGCTGCCTGTAGCAACGTCATTTTTCCCATTTAAAATACATGGAAAATTTTCTAATTTTACTTTTCGACTGCTCCGAAGAACAAGTACCTATTTTTTTTTTAGCCGTACAAAAAGTACCTATCTTTTTTTGGACAGTTGAAAAACTACCTATCTTTTTTTTGACGACTTATAAACGATCTATTTAAATGGTCATTGCTATATATACGATAGATCATTTTTGCAGTAACACAAAAAAGATGGGTAGTTTTTCAACTGTCCAAAAAAAGATAGGTACTTTTTGTACGGCTAAAAAAAAAATAGGTACTTGTTCTTCGGAGCAGTCGTTTTTATTTTTTTTCTCAGTAAATAGTTAGTCGAAGAATCGGCCGCTGGTCCAAATTATTACTTATATATGTGCCTTTGAATCTAGGTACAAAAAGTCCGTTTGACTCTTTTTCCTCCGTAAGGAGGGTATAGCACTATTTTGAATTTTACATAAATTTTGAAGGTCCCCCCTATAAACGTAAAAAAAGTTGAACGGGTTTTTTGCACCTAGATTCAAAAACACATATATAAGTAATAATTTGGACCAGCGGCCGATTTTTCGACTAGCTATTTACTGAGAAAAAAAATAATAAAAAGTAAAATAAGAAAATTTCCCATGTATTTTAAATGGGAAAAATGACGTTGCTACAGGCACTATTTCGTGCTTAGGTGGAGACCTTAAATTTTTCACATGTTATTTTTAAATTATTTGGGAATATTTTAGGGGGCGGCACCATTAGAATTCCGACATTGACTGTGCAAGAGACACCCTACTATCGGGGGCAATCCTGAAGAGCTCCTCGACACTTAAGCCGGTCCAAGCTCTAAGTTCTTATTAAAGATATTCAGGTATAAACATGATTGTACAAAGTAGCCCCACTTTTGTTAGAACTGCAGCTTTTGGAAAATCGAGGTTTTATTCGTGTTAGAACAAGTATAGATGTTGGAACAGAGTATCAAATTAAAACTAAAGAACGCCTCTTAATGTTAGTGTAAACATATATGAATTTTCTTCTACATTTTACAGCTGCATTTTGAAAAAAGGTTAAAAAGTGTGTGCGAAGTAGCTCCCTGGTGCGGTACTGCAATATTTAAAAAAAGTCAAGTCATCGGAATAATTTTTTTGACAATAAATGAAGAATTTGAACGTTAAAAATTACCTGAAAAATACCTATATTTGACCTACATTTTCAAATTCGTAGACAAAACTGCACGCGTTGGGTTGGCACTTATCGTACCAAAATAAGTTGCCAGAACTTTATTATCGTTTAGGACTATGAATAAGTGAAACTTGATGCCTTTTCCCCCGTAAAAATTTGATATTTCGACTCGACTGTTACATTGATAACCGTTGGAAACGGCAAGATTTATTCTGCCTTACGATTCCGGGGGTAAATATTTAACGTATAATTCTAAACCCTGATTTGATTCCGGGTGCAACATACAAAGGGATACCTCAGAATGTAACGAATACTCTGCCTTAGGTTAGGGTTCAAACATACAACTGGCATCACAAAGGATGACGCTTTCCCTCGGGGGTTTCCAACTTTGAACGAACTGATTTCAATCTCAAAATCGATACCTTTTTTTTTTTCTTCTCGGGAAATAATGTTACGTTTTTATTGACAATATCTAATCTCCATTTTGTTGGCTAAAAAAAAAGAATTAATCCTCGGTAAACTTTTTCATGATGAAGAAGGCAGAAGAGAAGCAAAAAAAAAGAAGAACAATTTTCTAAATTACCGTTGAAAAATATAAAATAAATGCAACGGAGAGGAAAAATGTTAACCAATGATGTCAGAGTTCGTGTTGTTTTCGATCAGTGTCGTAATCAAGTGGTTTTTTTTTCTCTCCCTCTCTCTTGTTTCCTTTTTCCAAAAAGAGTAACAATAAGTTTTCCGAGAATATAATTAAGAAAGAAGTTATGGGAAAGTTTTAGAACAATTAGCTCTGGTCGAGGCTTTTGAACATTTGAGAGAGAGATGAAAATGGTAATTGCCTACGTATGAAATCATTATATTTTCATTATTTATTATTCATCTCTCCCTTTTCATCTCTTTTCCATGTGTGAATATTTTGCGATTTTGAATTACAAATTTCCCCGATGTAATTTATGTAAATGGATTTGAATTGCCGCACCATATTCCGTATTATTTTTTACACCCTTTTTTATTTTTTTTTATTTTTTAATAATGCGAATGATTTTTTGAAAAGCATCATCGGAAGGAAGGTGTGTTGTGCTAACTGTACGGGGCATGCGTTCGCATCCCAAGGTTTCCGAGATAAATTTAGACTCACCGAAGTGTTGAATTTATCCCGGAAATCAGGAGTTAATAAGTCATTAAGTTGAGATTAAGGTGGATTAATGCAAGATTAAAAACGAACGGCTCGTAAATTATTACGTGTGGAAACTGAAAAGGAAAATTGTTATTCTATCAGTGTTAAGGTGAAAAGGAAGAATAAAGAGGAAACGTGGGCAGTGGGTCACGTCGATATTAAGCAGGAAAAGTCATTTGAGCAAGATCATGTAATGAAATTGGGGATTAGTTATGGTGGAACCCTTTGCAAGTTTAATTCTTTCAATAATTGACTCGTTCGACTAATATTTAGCCGATTTTCCAAACCGATTTCTTACAAAACTTGTAATTATGGAATAGAGGTCGTCAGTCAGCACGATTTCGAGGAGTGAGAACCGTCGGTTTCCGCGAAAATATTCATTTTTTTAAACATGAACTTCCGTTTTATAAGTATTTTACCAAGATTTTCACGGTTTTGAACCGAACCGACCCGACCCGCACCGAACTTAGAGGCTAAAAAAAATAAGCTTGAACCGGAACCCGGTTTCTTAAGAAGATAGTAGAAAAACCGAACCCAAAACCGGTACCTACCACACACCATTCTGAGAAAAAAAACGGAACCGGACGGAACCGAAGATAATAGGTCAAATGCGAAACCGGAACCGAACCAAACCAAACCGTTTTTTTTTTTTTTTTTTTTTTTTTTTTTTTTTTTTTTGAGATGGGTTTGCCAGGAAATTCAATTAAAATTTTAAATATGTCAGAAAAGACTGAGCTTGGAAAAGGACTAAAACCTCCGTGGTTTCGCTTTTTCCTTGCCAATTATTTTTAGATAAATTCATTTCCTAATTTCTCGCATATGTTTCCGACTCATTTTTTAACGCTTGTTTCTATACAAAATGAAAAACTAAAAACGAAACTGGAAAGCAACAGTTTGCTACCTTATTCGATCAGATAATCAGTATTCCTTTCGAAACGCTGCTGACAAAGAAGGACGAGGGAAAAAGAAAAAAATGTTT
This sequence comes from Liposcelis bostrychophila, assembly GCA_037577465.1. Taxonomy (NCBI): domain Eukaryota; kingdom Metazoa; phylum Arthropoda; class Insecta; order Psocodea; family Liposcelididae; genus Liposcelis; species Liposcelis bostrychophila. The sequence goes on from CM075213.1 coordinate 29,642,213, forward strand.
CTTAAAATGTCTTTCGCACTTTGAATTTTCTACGAGATTTTGCTGACATCAAAAGACGATCTGTCGAATATCGACTTTGCTGTTTTCCAATAAAATGGAAGAACGTTCATTAATTCCAGTATCAATCGAATGTAACTAATGACGGAGTGACAAGGAAATTTTTTTGTCCCAGGAAAGAAAGATTCGGTTAACGACGTTATACAGGATGATCCCGATATATTTCCATTTCAGGGGCGGAAAAAATTCGAGCGACGTCAAAGGTTGACGTTCGTAAAAAATTCAGCTGACATCAAAGGTTGACATTCGTAAAAAAACTAAACTGCGGACTATGGAGGTCGTCATCGTTCCTTTTATTCGGTTCGATGCCTGTAACATTACGTCTATAGTAATACATTTTATTAAAAAATAACTCCCTTATTTCACCTTTTTTTATATGTATTTTTTTTTCGCACGTCAAGGCAAGTAAGATGATATTTTTCGCTCCCCGCCTTTCTCTCGTTTTCTTGTTCTTTTTATCTTTCGAAAAAGGTAAAGGCGAGTGGACTATTAAAGGGAGTCCAATCGATGCCGTTTTCACATTTTACGATGGAGAAGAATCGCTTTTACATCCCCTTGAACTGTTATGGTTGATCCGGAACATTTTTTTTTTTTTTTGCTTCTTATTTTTAGCTTTTACCGTATGTTTTAACGATTTCAATTTCTCCTCATTATTATTGCAGTTCTCGTAATTGTTTTTCCGCTTTAGGGATTTCCGTTTTTAATCTCTTTCGCCAAAGAAAAAACACCTTTTTCATTGAAATTTTTATTCCATTTTTTTCCTCCGTTAAATCATTATCTTGTTAAAAATAAAAAAAGGAATTTTTTTTTTTGTCAGAAAAAAACCTTTGTCATTGTTGAATTAAATAAATTATGAGAAGAAAGTGTCAGACTGATTTCCGTTTGATTGAAACTTAATAAGAAAAAGAAGGCGGAAATTCAACTCTGTACCAGATAAAAAAAAGGGAAGGATAGGAAAGGAGCTTGGGGGGAAGGAGGCTTTGGGCAACTTGCGGAGATTTCGAAGAAAAAAAAAAAAAAAACTTTTTTTGAAATTAGATTCTTTTGACTTTTATTAGTATTTTATAAAAGAGGGGGTAAAAGGATTTAATTCATTTTTTCCTTCCCCTTTATTTGTTATTCGAATTTTTTTTTTTTTTTTTTTTTTTTTTTTGTCTTTTAAAAGAAGTCTTCCATTTTTCCTTCCTATCGCGAAGGTAAATTAGGTGGATAAAGCTTACGTACAGGAAAGAAAAACACCGGGAACTCTCATCCGCCTTCCAAACCCTTCGCTCACTCGGTTTTACCTTCAACCAACGAGTTATGAAAACTATAGTATATTGAATTACAATGTAATATGCTAAACTGAAGCATGGTTTTAACCTTTTGACCTTTTTTTCAAAAAAAAAAATGCGAAATTTTATTTCATATAATTTTGCTATTGGTTACATAACAAGCATATGATATGTCAGCATGTTTTTACTGCCCGACGGCCTTTGCAATTGTTTAGAAATTACGACGTGTTCACGACTTGCCTTTTGATAAACTTCATTTTCCACTCCGAGTCCCTTTGCTTTTAGCAAATTGCCGAAGGAATTTTGTTAATTTTTTTTTTAAACGAATCGAAAATGTTGTTGAAAACTCATCAATTAGTCGTCGATACTTTCAACACCGTGAGAAGAGAATTCCGTGCATATCGGAATATTTCTCCAGGCATAAGGAAAAAGAAATGATTTTGCGATGTGAAGGAAATTCGTGTGGGACTGTGTAAATATCTTCCCGATTCCCCCCCCCCCCCTTTTCTTAATGGGTTGCTCTCTGGCATTTTGACTCCTGAGAATTGTGTGGAAGGCGTGCTGATTTGCGAAGTGGAAGCCTTAGGGCGCTTTCCTTAAACTTTAGCAGAGGACGAAGGTTAAAATTATCCAGATTGAATGAGCTATTTAATTTTAAGCGATCTCTTTCATTCATCTCGTGTCTTTCAAAATTTTGGGTTTTAGGTTTTTTAATCTGATATAGTCTGTCAGTGGCGGTATAGGAATTACAAAGGTACTAAATTTTCTTTGAACCGGAAATACCGAAAGAAAGAGGTTTATGCAAAAAGTGTGACTCTTTGACCGGACATGTAATAAATAAATACACTATCACACAATCCTGTGATATCATTACTAGGATGGGCCGAAAAAAGCGAATTTTTGAATTTGAAAACGCCTGATATGGGAATCAATGTCTTTTTATTACTATTAACCCTAATTTTTTTTTAGATTTTTTGAAGGTCATCTTGAGGTCGGGCAATGACCTTGAAATTTTTGAAAAGTCCACATAAGAGCAAAAAATAAGAATTTTTTTTGCTGAAAAAAGTATCGCTTCCTATCGGAAATTTTGCTTAGATTACGAATTTGAAGCCCAAAATCATTTTAAGTGTTCGGTTTTTGAGCTTTACGCCTATTTTCTAAACACTGAAATACTTTAGGCTGCTTTTTCTTTTAGCTTAAAAACTGTACACAAAAATGAATTTTGGACTTCATATTCGTAATTTACACAAAATTTCCGATAGGAAGCGATACTTTTTTCAGAAAAAAAATTCTTATATTTTGCCCTTATTCGGGCTTTTCAAAAACTTCAAGGTCATTGCGCGACCTCAAGATGACCTTCAAAAAATCTGAAAAAAATTAGGGTTAATAGTATTATAAAGAGGCATCGATTCCCATACCAGGCGTTTTCAAATTCAAAAATTCGCTTTTTTCGGCCCACCCTAATCTCGACCTTCTTTGTATTTACGTACCCGACAGCGGTCCCCTTAGCGGTTTTTGCTTATTAACTTTTTCGTTAAAGTTATTTTATAAAATTTGGGGAAAATGTTTTACTTACCATATTTAACAAGATGCAACATGAATTTTTGGCCAAGAAAGTTTTTGCGTTAGTAGAGCGCCGTTTTGTGCCAAAATTTGGTCAAGCCTTGGAGGCAAGGGGCAGCTACTTATAAAAATACACTTAACCATATCATACCACTTGTCCAAGCAGTAATTAAGGCCAATACGAAAAATTTCCCGTAAAGTCTTTTGCCCAAATTGCACGGCTTTCTGCCTGTGGCTCAAAAACCGTCCACAAAAACCAATTTTCGAATTCAAATTAGTAATCTACGCAAATTTTCCGATGGGAATTGATGGTCTTTTATGCCCAGAAGAAATTTTCACTTTTGGCCCTAATATGACTTAAATGAAAATTTTTAGCCAATGAAGCTAATGCGGGCAAAAATTGAAAATTTCTTCTTGCATGAAAGATTCCCATCGGAAACTTTGTGTAGATTACTAATTTAAAGTCCAAGATTGGTTTTGAGCCACAGGCAGAAATCCAGACAATACTTACTTTGAACAGACCTTCAAACCCATTTTTTACAAAAGGATTTATTATTCAATAGCGAAACAACTTGAGCGCTATTCTTTCTATTCACTGCAATTCTGTCGTCGACAGTTATATTCATTTTTTCGATAAAAATTTGGGCAAAAAGTGCCCTAAAAAGGCCCTGAAAAGGCACTTAATAGAAATTTTTCGGATTGGCCTTAATTACTGCTTGAATAAGGGGTATGGCATTGCCAAGTCCAATTTTATAATTATCTGCCCCTAGCCTCCAGCGCTTGGCCAAAAATTAATATTATTATTAAGTAATTATATTGATCAACAGAATTTGTAGCTCTACATAGATCAAAACAAAGTTAAAATAAAAGGGTCTCCCTTAACCTTCCGTTTGGGGCGGAAAATCCCTAGCCGGAACTGGCTTTTAAAGCATTGAAATATTCGCAACCGAAAAGAACAAAAATCAAATTTCGCCTTTAGGAAGTTTATGCAATTCATGTTGCATCTTGTTAAATATGGTAACTAAAAAATTTTATCCGAATTTCATAAAATTAGTCCTTTTAACGATAAAGTTATTAAGCAAAATTGAGGTTTCTTAAGCCAACTTCTGGTTGTTGTATAGGTGATGCTACCGGTGGTGGTGTGGTAGCTTTTACTTAATGGTACATTTACAGTATAGAATATACAAATTACTTTTTTTTTAACTGCATTATTTCCATTTCCCAACCTACGGCGTTGACATGTGTTGTGTTTTTAAGGTGGTTGTTGAACTTTGCACATGAGTCGTAAACGGCATAACATTTATCGCATCTTATTAAATTGAGCTTTGGCTCAACGGGCTTTTCGACACTAGTGGAATGGAAAAGAGCTTCAAAGTCGGCAGTAACATTATCCATTTTTAACTTCCCAAAATCGAAGCTTTCTGTCTCGCTCTTTTGAGCCACTTTATTTCTTAAATCTTCATTCGCACGTTTTAACTGATTGATTTTTTCAATGAGTTCTACATTTTCTTTTTCTTTTTTTTTATACTTTTCATACAGTAAGTCGAGTAAACTCTTAAAATCATCTTCAATCACCATTTCTTCTGTTCTTTCGTTGTTCTGTTGCTGTTCTGTTGCTCTCTTCTGTTGGGTGTCGGTATCATCATATATATGATATGATGTGCATATATATAATATGTGTACCTCCACTTGAAAAGGTCCCACTTGGCATTTGGTGCTTAGAATTTTTTGTTTGTAAACAAAGGGTTTTCTTAAAAGTTAAATTTCCACAGCCTTCCATGTTACCATCTGCCAGGTGGGACCTTTTCATGTGGAGGTCCACATATTAGTCCGAATCGTATATCGTCGAATTGCTTTTAACTTTTGCCAAGTCCAAAAGAAGATTTTCTGCATACGGATAAAACACTATTAGTAATTATTACTCATATTAAGGGTAGATGTATAATTACTAATAGGTTAGGGTTAATTTTTATATATATTATTAGTAATTTTTACCATATTCAATATTATTATGGTAAAAATGACTAATAATATGTATAAAAATTAACCCTAACCTATTAGTAATTATACATCTACCCTTAATATGAGTAATAATTACTAATAGCGTTTTATCAGTGCATTTCTCTTGGTGACCGTGAGAACGTGGTTCATGACCAGATTTTCCTCTCGGTTTTGGAAAATTCTATTTTTGCATTCGAAACGGGATAAAAAAAAGTATAACTTGTCGTCGTTCAGGGAAGAAAAAAAATCGATTTCACCTAGAACGGAGCGTCCGCCCATTTGAACCATCACGGTGAAATCGTTATTCTTGACCTCTTCCCGGCACATTTTACAGGTATGTTTTCCCGTCAATAGTTATTTTTTTCATAGAAGACCGAGGGATGAAGCCCTTAACGACGGACCATTACCGTAATGCGAAAAATCGGCACCTCGCGTCTGTTCCTCTTAAGGTCCTCTTCGTCCTTCGCCATCATGGACTCCAAAGAAAGCAATCTTTGCATGAGACTGACGCGGTTGCAAAGAACCCCGCACAGAATAATAGGAATTTGGGTACCGGATAAAAGTCCATTTTTTTTGTTTTTCTTTTGCTTATTTTTAAATGTAAACTTCATCCGGCATCCAAATTCCTATTATTCTGTGCGAGGTTCTTTCGATCCCCTGGTTTTTTGTCCCGTGGAAACTCTGCGATCGTCCCGTTAAATCCTTCGTAAGGGAAAGCACCAGATCCGTGCTAAAGAACCGAACCATTTGGCTGCCAAGGGGAAATGCGGCACCTGGTGCATATTGTACGTTAAGAAGGAAGTCCCATATAAACCATAAACTTTTAATATAATATATAAACCATATAAACCATAATAACCATATAACCCATATAAACCATAATATTACCATAAATTTTTGTCCCAGGTCTCCACCTGGGACAAAAATTTATGGTAATACCTCTCGGATTCTTCGACGTGTTGTACGGCGTCCGGTCTCAGGAGAAGGTATATCCCCTTTGCATACAACAGAAAATGAGCGAAATAGACCGGCAGTAAATACCTGGACAAAACCGGGATAAGGGCTTGTTCACTGGGTTTTGTGTCACATGGGTAACGGGTTTAATGTTTAGCTTACGAAGCCCGTTACCCATGAGACACAAAACCCAGTGGACAAGTCCATAACACAAAACAAAAACCAAAAAAGAAGCTCGCTCGCCTTATAATATCGGAACTCGTCGATCGACCTGGGAAGACGATCCACGAAAGAGGGAGGTTTTACTGTGGGCATGCAGTGCTCGATTCGTGCTTTAAAACGGTAGATGGAAGACGGCCCAGTTCCAAAAAACTATTCGTCAAACATTTGTCGGAAGGATCCCAACCGTTCCGCGTGCATCAATTCCGACGGAAACGCCCTACCGAGATTGATCAACGGGATCTTGCTCATCACGCACCAGCCTTTTACTCTTTCGCAGTTCCTCTTCCTTTCGTAGATTCTTATATGTCCTTGAATGCGCTCGGCTTCTCGAGCCTTCTCATAAGTTTTTTCTAGGGTCTTAGGCGGTAACTTTCTTGATATGGATAAGTCCTCCCACCGAGGAGATACCCGTCATCGTCGTGTATCGCCGTTGACTCCACCTTGTTGATCTGGCATCCGTAGGTCCTCATATGCTGGCTGAATACCAGTAAATCGGCTCTTCCCGGGCAGTCCGCGACAACCAGCGGAATAGCCGCTGTTGTGGTTTCCACTTTTCCCGTTGACGGATGAATCCATTGGACTCCCCGTCGGAAGAGGGAAATCATGCGGTAGAGGTCCCTATGTTGGCCATGAAAATGTATACAATTTGTATACAATTTTTATACAAAATGTATACAAATTGTGTACCATTTTAATTTGTATGCATTTTGTATACTTTTTGTATAAAAATTGTATACAAATCGTGTCATTTTCATGACCAACATAGGGACCTCTATCAATCATGGTGTCTACAAAGGGTTCCATGAAAACGTTCATGATAGGCTTCCGTTTCGCAACCAGAGTCCACCAAACATACGGCATCTGTTCTGGAGCCCCTCCGGCAATTCGGCGATTCCCACCAAAATCGGCCAACAATCGTTTTTCTTCGACTTGACGAGCCGCACGCCGTCCGTGTTGAGAATGAGGGTCAGGTCGTACTTTCCTCGGAGTACGGCCTTCACTCGTTTAAATTCCGTCTTGTCTTTCATCTCTGAAACGGTCTCGTTCCTGATTCCTGGGGAGCATTTTGAAAATAAAGAAATGAATATTCAATAGGTCATTAATTAAAAATTTATTTATCAAAAAAGTTATGATCCGTATATTGGGGTGAAGTTGAAAGGTGGGGTGAAGTTGAAAGGAAATTCAAAAAAAATTCCAGGTTTATTTTTGGCACTAAAAATAAAATTTTTTACTTAAGTATCCCAGAAGCAATATCCACTTAATGAAATAAAAAATTTTTAGTTTTAGTGCCTGAAATAAACCTAGAATTTTTTTTGAATTTCCTTTCAACTTCACCCCACTCTTTCAACTTAACCCCAATCTACGGTACCTAAATTATTTTCGTGATAAAATTGAATAGGGTACACAGTAAAAAAAAAAAAAGAGTAGTGAGTCTAGCTAAGCAAACTCACTGAAGAAGAAAAGTGAAACTTCTCTACACTACTCGAGGTGAATTTTTATTGATCGTTCTATTGATCGATGTGTCTGTATCTCTTCTTTGGGAAGCTGGTAGAAGGAAGTCGCTTATTAGTTTTAGAAAATTTTTAAAACTGGGAGCAAAGGGATCCGGCTTCCATCATTAAATTTTTCAACACCTGGGTCGAGCGGGCTTATAATTTTTTGGTTTCAGCTGGAGGAAAGTGATTTGGAAGATGATATCTTAAATTAATTGGTATCTTAAATACGTGGAATCCGAAAAGGCGGACGTGGAGACAGACAACGAATAGACATTACTAATTTGTCCGATAAACAAATACATTTTGTCTTTCAGAAGTACATTTTATGTTGCACACATTTTGCACATTTTGTGTTGCCTAAAAAAAAGATTGCGCCACGATTGCGCCCATTAATCTCAAAATCTCAAAATTAAAATTTTGACAAACTTTTGACCTAATTTGTTGCTCACATTTTGTACATTTTGTGTTGCACACATTTTGCACATTTTGTGTCGCGCATATTTTGTATTGCTCAAAAATTTACTCCCAACGATTCTCGGTAGTGTACTAAAATTTTGACTATATTTTTCAACTTTTGACTTAAATTGTTGCGCACTTTTTGTACATTTTGTGTTGCGCACACTTCGCGTTGCTCAAAAAAAAATTTACTCCCAATGATTCTATGAAAGTTTACTAAAATTTTGACTATTTTTTCAACTTTGACCTAAATTGTTGCGCACCTTTTGACCTAAATTGTTACGCACTTTTTGATCTAAATTGTTGCGCACTTTTTGACCTAAAATGTTGCTCACTTTTTGTACATTAAATGTTGCGCAAAAAAATTTACTCTCAACGATTCTAAAGAAGTTTCACTTCAAAAATGTTATGTAATTATTTTAAAATCGGTCTACACAAATTTTTTCTGTTGTTTTTTCCAAAAGGTAAACATAACAAAAAAAAAGTGAGTGAGTCTAGCTACGCAAACTCACTGAAGAAGAGAAGTGAAACTTCTACACGCCGCTAATAATAGACACAATAAAAATAGTTTAGGGCATCAAAACTTTAAGGCATCAAAATTTTAAAATACTGGTTTTTGGTCAAATTTTTTGACCAAAAACGAGCAAAATAATAAAAATATAAATTTTTTTTATGCGATTCTTGTAGTCCTCATATATGCTACAAGTGGATCCTTAATAATCAGTGGGATGAAATAATTCATTTTCTTGACGAGACAACAGACAATGAAATAAAATTAGATAAATAACGAAATAGGCGAGGAATATGACAGGTAACGACAGATAACGAAATATTTTATGTCTATTATATGTTTTAGAAGAGAACAAATAATAGATACCTTAGATTGGGGTGAAGTTGAAAAGGTTGGGTGAAGTTGAAAGGAAGTTCAAAAAAAAATTCTAGGTTTATTTTAGGCACTAAAAATATAATTTTTTACTTAAGTATCCCAAAAACAATATCCACTTAATGAAATAAAAGTTTTATTTTTAGTGCCTAAAATAAACCTAGAATTTTGTTTTGAATTTCTTTTCAACTTCATCCCAATCTACGGTATAAAAATATGTTATTATATGAAACGAGTTTCTTATTCTCTAAATTCAAGAATTTAGAGAATAAAAAACTGTTGCGGCAGGGGTCGAGGCTTACCACGTTTAATAAATTTTATGGCAAATGCACCGAGTTGTTAAAATTGTTTTTTCGATTAAAAAAGAAATCAAGGATTTTAAAAGAAATAAACTGAATCCGAATGACTCAAGTTTGGTTGAAAAGTACTGGGATGCTCTGATTTACGAGAAAACATTTGACAATTTGGAAGAGTTTTTAAGATTTTGTTGAGTTTTGTGCCAGGTACTGGCTGTTCAGATCCTGGGGAAAATTGGAACAACAATCGGAGGGAAGAAACTGGAAGGATACAACACCCTTAGAGATGCGTAGAGCATGTCCGAAACTGTTAAAAACTGCAGCGAACGACGTTTTATGCTCAGTTTTGAAGTTGTATTTGCATGTTTAAGATAGTAATTAATTGATATCTTAAATACTGGGAATCCGAAAATGCGGACGTGCAAATATCAGTCGGAAGAAACATATCATTTAAAAATCGAAAAATAAAAAAAGGAAATTAAAGTTAAAATAAGATCGTTCGGAGTAAAATTTAGATATATCATATACTTTGCCACTGACAAAACTATTTTTAAACTTTTTAGCCACAAAATTAAATCCATTGATGGTAATTTCACCGGACTCATCCGCTACTTCAATGTATAAATGGATTTTTTTTTATTTGACAATGAATTTGTTTTTGACTTTTTTGAATTTTTTATTTTCCTAATTAAAATGGCAATTTGTTTTTTTTTTTTTTTTTATTTATTTTTTGCATTAAACTCGCCGGTATATTAGAAACCATTTTCAATTTTGAAAAAGAATTCCAAAAACGGTTAAAAAAATTTATAAAAAGATAAAAACGTTTGTTTATCAATATAACAAAGCAGAAGATTTTTTAAACTCTTTTGGAATTCTTTTTACAAAATGACTCAAATAACCCAGTACAAATATTACACAATAAACGAAAGCAGCCCAAAAAATTTACTCTCAGCGATTCTAAAGAAATTTCACTTCAAAAATTGAAGTTGAAATTTGAATATTAAAATGATTAAATGATTAAATATTAATTTTTGAACACGCAAAACCACAGATCTTTTCAAACATTTGTGACTTAAGAAGTTCACTTCTCCTATTTCACCCATAATGCTCTAAAAATTTAATTAAAAAATTTGACTATTTGAACTTTTAACTGTGAAGACTGCCATTAAAATTTTAAAATTAAAATGTGTGGCGCATATTTTGTGGCGCATTTTGTGTTGCTCAAAAATTTACTCCCGACGTTTCACTGAAAAGTGCGCAACATTTTAAGCCAAAAAGTGCGCAACAATTTTGGTTGGTCTAACATTGTGCCCCAAAAAATTTACTCTCAGCGACTCTAAAGAAGTTTCACTTCAAAAACAGCATAAAAACTATGTAGACCGATTTTAACATAATTATGTTAATTTTTACATAAAATTTTTGATTGTGTAAAAAAACTTACCTGATTTTAAGATAAAGTGATACTTTTTGTCTCTCTTCCATTTCCGGTTCTCAAAAATTTTTATTACGAAGTCAAGGGCACCGATCTCCTCATGATGGTACAAATAAGAAGTGTTATCCGTTCGACGCCGGAATTCGACTACGTTTTTCTCATGTAACGTCACGACTTCCGATATCAATGTTTGTAATATTTTTCTTGAAATTGTCAATTTTCTCGTCACGGATCGTTAGTTTGAGCAATTTCATCTGATATATTGTGTCTTGAAAAAAGGCTTTTTATTATTCATGGGCACTTGTTAATCTTTTCTATAAAGTATGACGCATTGTGATGTGAAATCGTGGAAACGATCCATTTCCGTTTCTAACATTGAGCTTACGGATAAAACGAAACGACTGACTTCTCGTTTCCGTTTTTTTAGCGAACAGAATCTAAATAAATGACACCGTTTTTTCTTACCTTAACGAGAATATGATTCTCGGGGTACGGAGGTTTACTAATGTTACCATTTTTCCTCGGTAAAGGAAAATGTTTTATTATGTCGTGTTATAATCTCAACATAAAGTTTCCCGATTCCGGAAAAATGAAACTAGGCAGGTATATAATTTAAGATAATGAAATTTTAATCCGAAGATATAAGCTTTCATCACAGAAAACTCAGCATCCTGATTAATGAAGTTACCTTGGGTAAAAAAAAAAAAAACCAGAATCTTCTTTTTTTTAATTATTTATGTGGAAAATAACAAGTCTGAAACTTACGATCAGTTGCTTAATCCAAGCAATTTGTTATATGGAAGTAAAGTATTACCGGAGAATATTCTAAAGGAAAAAAAAGAAATTTAACATGTCTTTTCGGAAAGATTTCAAATCGATATTCCATTATGCTAAGTTATCTTCCAATAATTTATCATATTCCTCTTCGTTTTAAAGTAAACAAGGTGTCATCTTTTTTTTTTTTCTTTTTCTTTTTCTCTCTATCTAGTGCAGACAGATTTGTTTCCCCTAGCGTCTTGAATTTTTTTTCGACTTTATTTCGATGAAGCTTTTTTTTTTTTTTTTTTTGTTTTTTTTTAGTCGCTTGTCGATGTCTGCTTTATTGAGAATATTACGTCCAGGGGTCCGAAGCTTACGATTTTCGGTGGTGAGCACCGGCACCAGAAATTTTTTTTAAAATAAAATCTAAATAAGATTTTTAAATTTTATTTATTTTTTTTTTTAGTTAGTGCTGGCACCGGCACCAGCATTGTAAAATCTTTGGTGCTGGCACCAGAACCGGTTTCGAAAAATCTTTTGTGGTTGCATGGAGGCTGGCATCAGATTCGACGTATTTTTTCCCGAAAAAAAATATTCGAAAAAAACCCAATAATTAACACTAAAAGATTATGCCTTATTTATGCGAACTGCACGAAGTTATCGTCTCTATTATTTTCGCCTTAGGTTTTGACAATATGTATGAAATACATTTCACTTTCGAGGAATCGTTTGTTCCAAAACTGGAACCGTAGTGGACGCCATTTACCCCAGAACAGTTTTTCCATATCCTAGAGGAAGAAAGAAAAGGTATTCATTTGTCCCTGGTGCAGCTGTCTCAAAAGAAATTTTTGTGGAATGTTTATTTTCCCGCTAAATGAGGCTTTTTTACAAAAGAGCATCATTTTTATTCGATTTCATCGAAGATTTTGAATTTTTTTTTCTTTTGATTTATTTTATCAAAAATTTTTGAAGAAAAAGCGCAAAAATTTTTGTCTCGTTGTTATTTTGCCCATAACTTTTGATCTTTTTTTATCATTTAAAATAATATAATTTAATACCATAAGATAAATAATAACATAATTTTCGAATTAATTTGACGAAAATTAACGAAAACTTTCTAAAAGAGTCTGTGGAATCTGTTAGAATCTGTAAGAATCCGGTTTTAGGGTACAAAATACGGAAACTGTTAGAAATTAAATTCTAACAGTTTCCGCGTTTTAATTACAAAATTTGTAAAAAAAATGTGGATTCTAACAGAATCCGGTAAAGTCATCGTTTTTGCGGATTCTGTTAGAATCCACATTTTTTTTACAAATTTTTTAATTAAAATGAGGAAACTGTTAGAATTTAATTTCAAACAGTTTCCATCATTTATTTAAGAAATTCGCAAAAAAAATATGGATTCTAACAGAATCCGAAAACGTCATCATTTTTGTAGATTGTAGTCCTAAATTTTTGTTAGAATGCCCCCCAAGAAAATTGAGATTTTTATGTTAAAGGTTGTATTTTACGTTGCCTCACCTGGGAGTGTATCATACCTAGGTAGCGCACACTCTAGAGTGAATCATACCTAGGTAGCGCAAACTCAAGAGTGAATCCTACCTACGTAGCGCACACTTTAGAGTGAATCCAGTTGATTTATTATATTAACTAGCCGTTTCGGGGCCGCTTCGCGTCTAGCCTGAAGTAATGTAGAAAAACGCAAAAACGTTAAATAAAGAAATAGAATGCATCTTACCGTAGGTAGGAAGTACTCATACACCCAAAAAAATGACAAAGCATTTTTGCATAACTTAGGTCTAAGCTGTAGAAATGTTTTGTGTCAAGACTCATGAGTGCTTTGCCGCAATCATAATGTCGTCGAGTCGAGCAATGTTGCTTTGCGGCAAAGCATATTTGCTTTGTCGCTAAGCAACACCGCTTGTATTGCGAACGAGGCATATTCATTTTTCTGGGTGTAGTGTGCGCTACCTAGGTATCACAGAAAGTTTACAAAGATTGCAAACGACTGAACGAGGAATTAAAATTAACAACTGACAAAAAAAAGAAAAATGGAAATAAGACGGAAAGCAAGGTTGCAAAGGATCCAAAGGAGGAAAAGTTAAGGAAAATTCAGGGCAAAGGTACACGATAATTTTAATTGAACTTTTAAATAAAAGGAAGATCTTTAGAACGAAAAAATATTTTTAGTTCTTTTAATTTTTTTTTTTTTTTTTTTTTTTTTTTTTTTTAGCTCTTTGCTAAAAGTCATCCACCTTTTGTTTTATCAAGCAAAATTTTTTGGGAATTTCCACAAAAATTGATTTTTTTTTTTTTTTAATTTTTCGGTTTCATTTGCGATATTGTAAATATACAGTATAAGCTAGAAATAAATTTCAGGGCGTTGAGGAAACCTCAGGGGTCCGAAGCTTGGACATTTTAACCGATGCCGATGCTAGCATCGACATCGAATTTTTTTCAAAGTCGAAATCGGCGTCGGCGTCGGCATCGGCATCGCGAAATTTGTTAGTGCCAGCATCGGCATCGGCATCGCGAAATTTATTAGTGCCGGCATCGTTAGCGGCATCGGCAGCGGCATCGGCATCGGTGCCGGTACCAGCACTGACGTCGGAATTAAAAATTCGAGATATGTGATTTCACAATTAATTTATATTTTGAAAAAAAAAAAAAAAAAAACGAACAAACAAAACTGCTCTAAGGTAAAAAATCGGTACATTGGGTATAACAGATGCCGGCATCGGATGAGATCGATGCTTGGTGGCATCGGCATCAGCATCGGGTGGTCGATGCTGGAATCGGCATCGGCATCGGAAATAAAACAGATAAAATGGCATCGGCGTCGACCCGAAATTTTAGCTGGCCGCGGCCGGCTTCGGCATCGGCATCGGCATCGGCTTCGGACCCCTGGGAAACCTCTTATCACAACCATCAGACAAGATGATCGGAACAATTTAGTTCGTTTGATTTTTTTTTTTTTTTTTTTTTTTTTTTTTTTTTAATTTTTCGATTCCATTTGCGATATTGTAAATATATAAGACAGAAATAAATTTCAGGGCGGGAGGTCATCAGGGAGGGGCGTCATCGTCGAAATATTCATCTTGAACATCGTCATCGTCGACCTCTTATCATATCACAACCATCAGACAAAGCATACATTTTTCCTTTCAGCAGTTTTCCCAAATCGCAACCCTTCTACACATTCAAAACTGTTATTGTACTCTAATCGTTATTCATTTCATTACACTCAAAAAAAAAGTAGGGTAATATATTTTTGACTGGACGCTTTGACTGGTCCGAAAACAAAATTGACTGGAGACTAATACAATTGTAATGGCTTCTAATCAATTTTTAATTAGGCGCAAAATCCAGTTTAAATTGTATTGGCGACCAGTATTCATTTTTTTGAGTGTAAAAGTAATTAATTGCACAAATATTCTCCATTTCGATATCGTCTTGAGGTGAAGTACTACTTTATTTTACTTTCTACGGTAAACTATTTGGTTTACGATATGGTCTGGTAAACTATTTCATTTTGCCTGTAATATTTGTAAGTGCTTGGCGACTTAAAATTCTTACACTCAAAAAAATGAATACTGGTCGCCAATACAATTTAAACTGGATTTTGCGCCTAATTAAAAATTGATTAGAAGCCATTACAATTATATTAGTCTCCAGTCAATTTTGTTTTCGGACCAGTCAAAGCGTCCAGTCAAAAATATATTACCCTACTTTTTTTTTGAGTGTAGTAAGGCTAAAAAGAGATCATAATTTCAAAGTAATATAGGCTAATTAATCTGATTTAATGTAATAATGTAATTAATCTATATCGAAAAGAAATTGTAAGATATGAGAAACAACCTTGTAAAAAAATATATCCATTTATTTACATTTATTTATTTATTAATATGATGAAATATGTAATATTTTGTTTCAACTTTTTGAATATACAGCGCTTTTGTTGTTCTTTATGACTGCTTATTGTTTTACGTCAATTACTTCAATAACTTTACTATAATTGTAAAGGTGATAAATTTAAAAGACATGAGTTGTATACCCACCCCCACCCTTTGGCCATTTTCCAGTATATGGACCCTGGAATCACGCCTCTGTAATAAAAATTAAACGCTTCATTCATGTTAAAAAAAATCGAAATTATCTTCATCGTTCGATTGCTCAAGATTAGGAAAAATAAAATAAAAAACTCAAGATTCATACGATATCGAATTTCGGAAATTTTGAAAAGCAGTATAACTGTCATTTCATTGTATCCACAAAAAGGAAAATTATACCTGCAGATAGAACGAGAATGTAAAATGATGACACTGTTATACACATTATTGGGATTTCCTCGTGCTTTTAAAATTTTTTTTAATACCCTTAACAAAGCATCATTTCATTTGGATGTATACAAATGATTGGTATTTGCAGCACAAGTCTCAACTGAAATTGAACAATAACGAGTTCCTATGCCATACAGTTAAATAGCAGCTTGGTTTAATAGCAGCTCCATCTTACGGGAAATCATTGAACTATACTTGATGCCCGCATATTGCCCCTTAAGCGAACATTCTGTATTATATTTTTTCTGTGCTAGGTATGATTCACTTCCAGGTAAGGCACACTCTAGAGTATGCATTACCGTAGGTAGGAAGCATTCCTAGAGTGTGCGCTTCCTAGGCATGATTCACTCTAAAGTGTGCGCTACGTAGGTAGGATTCACTCTAGAGTGTGCGCTACCTAGGTATGATACACTCCCAGGTGAGGCAACGTAAAATACAACCTTTAACATAAAAATCTCAATTAAAATATGGATTCTAACAGAATCCATATTTTTTTTGCGAATTTCTTAAATAAATGATGGAAACTGTTAGAAATTAAATTCTAACAGTTTCCTCATTTTAATTAAAAAATTTGTAAAAAAAATGTGGATTCTAACAGAATCCGCAAAAACGATGACTTTACCGGATTCTGTTAGAATCCACATTTTTTTTACAAATTTTGTAATTAAAACGCGGAAACTGTTAGAATTTAATTTCTAACAGTTTCCGTATTTTGTACCCTAAAACCGGATTCTAACAGATTCCCGTTCTAACAGATTCCACAGACTCCTTTAATTCCTAGGTTGTCACTGGTTCATTAATTAATATTCTGTATTTGTTTTGTTACAGATTATCGGTGTTCCGTCATTTAGGATGTTTTGCATAAAGGTTGGTGCCTAGGTGGATCTCTGCCAGTGGATGATGTCACAGCAGATGAGGTAAGGCCGTTCCAGTTATTTATGTTTTGGATAAGAACAAAAAGCAAGAGTCAAAATAAAAGCGTATGTATGTTTCTTGATTCCAATGTTGCCTAGCAGTAATCATAATTAAGTCTAGAAAATAAATAGATTTTGTGGAATTTTTTAATGTATAAGCCAGGAAGTGAACAGCAAATTTATATTTTTGTAACTTCATTCAGGTCTGAGAAAAAAAACTTGCTACAATGGTTTACAAAAGAAAAGCTAAACAAAATTTATTTAATTGCTCATGACTTATTAAAAAATTGGAAATCATTTACTTTTGGTTTACATGTTAAGCATTCAGTGTAGTCGGAAGAGTTTGCACTGTTGTTGCAAAATATTTTATGTATGCTTACATGTTTAATCGACCATTTCTAATAAATCTTTTTCCCCCAAAATGTTAACGGTGTATACTGTTTTGCAAGTGTTTCTTTATGCCAAAATTTTATAACAGGTAGAAGTTTTTAATCATGGCAGTAAATGTTTGCCTAACAAT